>JARVJO010000394.1:7940984-7955882 GCA_031762555.1 Cynodonichthys magdalenae | reverse complement strand
AAGTCCGCATCGAGTCCGCCTAGAGTCCGCGCGGACCCCCGCGGAGCGAAGTACGCCCGAGTATGTTGGGGCCTTAATCTGTACAAACTTAAAGGTCTCGGAGAATTATTAAGTGTTCCAGTTAAAGGAAGTTGACCTGCAGCAATAAGACCAATTCACATGAACTGAAGCATTATCAGACAGCAAAGATTCTATATGATCACATGTTCAGTATTTTCCTCTCTGCTTGGAGTAGCAGTCTCTCATGAGGAGCAGCAGACTCTTGGTTTGAGCTTTTCTTGTAAAAGTGTCCTTGGCCAAGACATGAAATCATTTTTTCACAGTGCTAGAATTTGTGCAAGATTAAAAAAAAACAGCTCTGAAGGAATGACAAAGTAAAAGCACCACAAAAACACTGTTCATTCGCTAACATTTCTCAGTCCAGATAATTTTGCAAAGGCTGGCTGTGTTGATAAATTCCCTTGGACTTTTTGTTACCAGGAGGATGTCAACCACATCCTAAAAGGCTTGTGGAATCAAAATCTCTTAACTTATACCATCCGTTCTACCTTTTTCACCTTTAACTCCTGTGATTTGTGGCTGTTTGGATGTAGAAATGTCAGAAAAACAATCTGTAAAATCCACCTGGCTGCTGAGGAGGGGCTCTGTTTGTGAAGCCAAATGCAAACTGGTTCTTTATTCCATTTTGGTTACTTCTTAACATTTCTTTCACTCACCTAAAACATCTTGAGGAGAAGATTCTAAATCTGTACACTTGAAAATGTATAGATAAACACGTAAATATAAAGACAGTATTTATAAATTAAACTGCTTCATGTTCATTTTATGATGCAAACCATTACAGCACGTATAGAGACATATTTTTGCCCCACACCTGCAGTGAGAGCAACTAATCTTACATTTCCCCTAGAGGAAAAAAAAAAAAAGTACATTTTGGTTTCATAACTGCAGACTCCCACAGTCTATTAAGTCATAACTGTGACCACAACAGCACTGTAATAAAAATGGCACCAAACAGCTGAAAATCAAGTTGTTTCAATTAATGAGACTTTGTGGTTGAACAACCAGAAAATTTGGTTTACAGTGATAAGTCCAGAACAGCTTCATGGTGACACAATTTACTTTCCTCGTTTGTTTTCAGACATTTTTAATCAACAGCAGCCCAAACCTCAGGTTCAGCATGCACGCTATAATTGAAAATGTTCTTTGTGGAATTCAGGTTTAGTAGAAACCTCAGCCTTCCAATTTATTTTCAGAAAGTGTTCCTTATTTTATGTTGGGTTTTTTTTCCAGCACGCGCAGTTTTTCTTCCTGCTGTTCTCTGAATCGAGCAGAGTCTATACGGGAGGTGTGAAGGTGTTTGTGTGTAGGAGCAGAACAGGAGAGACACACACACACACACACACACACACACAGGGAGGAGACGGCTGATGACAATTCTTAACTGTCAAAGCGAGACAAGTGGAAACCCAGACAGACTGAAATGGGTTATATCATGGACAGCTCAGAGATGACACAACATTCTCTATTATTGACCGCTGAGTATTAAAAAGTATATATGTTTTTAATACGCAAAGACTACAGCTTAGAGCCAGGGAAATATAAATTATTTTAGATTCTCAAAGAAACTGTCAAGTCACAAGCACCTAATCTAACAACCGGAACAGGCTTGTCTTATGCCTTGTAGTTATTCTTTGTACCATCTGTAAGACTTAAATAAAATGACAGGCAAAAAAAAACAACTTTTCCAATTTTCTTATTGAGTTTTAGATGCTCTTGCCCCTGCAGTTTTTTGTATACCGAGGGGTTCTCTTAAATAATCATAAGACCATAAATTGCACCCACTTTCTTAAAAGGTTGCAAGTACTTTCTGCAAATGATGCAGTGAGTAGGTTTGCTAATATCTTAAAGGAAAGTGTGGGGGTGATTTTTTTGTCAGTAGTTATCTCACATGAAACAATAAAGCCAGCAGTTGTTGGGCTCAGACTGTGAAAGTGTGGTTCAGGGAGCTTGAGACACCGTTTCAACCCATGGAACTGTTGTCACAGAGGTCAGAGCTTAACCCCATTAAACATCTTGTTGATGTTCCAGAAAACATTTTAAGTCGAGGGCACTCTAAGTGGCGACTCCCTCATTATCAAGTCACAATGTTGGTAAAAGGAAATACGTGTTTTTAAATGACAGTTTTTATGATAGGATGCAAATATGTAAAAAGCTGTGTTGCAGACAGACATCAGTGTGACATTCCGTCGATATATTTGCATACCTCAACAACAGTGGTTTTGGCTGCCTTGCACATGGGCTGGTTGAAGTTTCTGGCTGTCTTCCTATTGTAGCGAAGGACAAAACAGACAAAATATCAAAACAAATATTTTTTCAAACCATCCTAAAATACGTGATTTTTTAAAAGGTTTTATTGTAATGTAAAGTATATAATGTTCCGAAAAAATCAACAATTTACTGTAGAACACTGCTTTCTTGTGGAAAAAGCTGTAACTGCACCATTTATGAACAGTATATCCCATCACTTATCAAATTAGTTATAAGCTTATGATAGATGGATGCTGAATATAAACAACCTAACTGAAAGACTTTTATAACTATACAAAATCAGTTCTTTTTAACCCCTAATTTAACCCATTTCAATTACAGATTTTTTTCCTCCAAATTCTAATATAAATGTTAGAACAGTAGAACAAAATTAGCAACTTTTACAAGTTATTTTAAATGTACATATAAGTCCTCTTCAAACACTTGTTAGTGTTTGACCCCCAAAATGCATGACAACTGAATTTTGTTTGTTCAGTTTTAATTGTTCTTGGTCATCATACCTGATCCGTGTTGTAAAAGACTTTCTTTGCATTGATTAAGTCACAAGAATCTTCTGTTTTCATCAGTTGTGAGTGTGCACCCAATTATTTTTAGCACTTATATACACAGTAAAAATGACCTGAAGAAAAAGCTGAAAGTCTGCCAGATGGTTGTTGGAATTTTTAAAAAATGAACCTAAGTCAGGAAGAAGCTGAATCTTTTGAAAGATTTTGTTTTGCCTCAAAGCAACAAGACCGAACCCCTTCTCATTTTTTACTGTTACTCATTTAATCAATTACCTAAAAATAATGTTTCCTGCTTTGTCAGCTTTCCAAGCTTTGATCAGGGCAAAATCTCCAGTGATGGCTTTTTCCATGATGTAGTGTCTGCCATTGAACTCCCGCACCTGTGCACATCATTTTCAAATGTGAGAAAATGGGTTATATTCTCAGAATTATTCTTTTTGTTAGGACCTGGTCCTTATAATTTGTAATAGCCAAATAAGATAAAATCATGATTCGTTAACTTCATTCAGTGTTCCAGTATAGGAAGCACCTTGGTGTGACCGACTACAGAGGCTCCAACGACATGCAGGAGTAGGCTGTCTCCCATAGCGAAACACTGAGTGAGGTCAGAAAAAAATTAGAGGTGCAGAAGCCACTCGTGCAGATTAATGCCCGAAAAGGGATGACGGCACTCTCACCTCTCTCTTCTCACTTGCAATGGCAATGCTGCCATCTTTGTTGTATTTAATAGGTGAGCCTCCCTCTTGGATCAGAGTGCCGTAGCCAGTGGGTGTGAAGAAGGCTGGAATCCCAGCACCTCCTGCCCTGATCCTCTCTGCAAGTGTGCCCTGTGGAAAAAAGTGACAGACTTTACACTCAGTGTAAAAGATTCATTTTCACTAGGGATGTTAGATGCTAAAACCTTGACGGAGCTTGTGAAGTGATCTACAGCCCCCTGAGTCACATTCTGTCTTTAAAAAACATCATCATATCCACCATCTTATAAAAATGTTGAATGGATCAAATGCTGACGGTGAAAATTAAGCAATGAATGAAATTAACAAATTTGAGTTGCAAAAATGTATATTTGAAGCCTGGTCTAATTTATTATCTGATTATTAATATAATAATTGTGCATGCATGTGTGTTATAACCAACCTGCGGTGTTAGTTCCACCTCCAACTCCCCTGACAAATACTGCCTCTCAAACTCTGCATTTTCTCCAACATATGAAGAAATCATCCTCTTGATTTGCTTCGTCTGGAGCAACAGGCCCAGGCCAAAGTTATCCACTCTGATGAAAACATACAAACATTTTCGATCTTATGGTCTCAAATAAATCACTGTATTGACTAACTGACATGTCAACAAAAGAATTTAAAATGGAGGAAGTAGGGGTCACATTGTTGTTCTGGTTCAAAGTATTCATTAATAAGTTTTTTAGCATATAATTTGAGTGTTTTTTATATGTAAATTATTTATGTTTTACTTGTTTCATTTTAACATATATTTTATTAAAAGCTTAACAGGTACCATATACACAAAATAATTAATATGCCAAATCAAATTGAACTCCCATGATTTCCATTTACACTGCACAAACAATATATTACTGATCATTCCTTCACACTTACCCTGCATTGTTACTGACTGCAGTAAGACCCTTGACTCCAGTCTTTAGTAAACTGTTGATTAGATTTTCTGGAATGCCACATAACCCAAAACCTGCATCAGAATATAAAGAATAAATAATGATACTAAACAACAACACAAAAAAGGCAGCAATCAACAATTCACTGCACTAATTTAGGGTGAACTTTCACCTATGAGATTAAGAACATGGCAAATCTGTATATAGCTAGGCTCCTATTACTACAAAACACACAGGTAAAAGCTAAAGTCCAGTCAACACCAATGTCTGTTTGTCCTTTCAGAAAGAAGTGACTCAATGGAAAATGTTTAACAATGTCACTCTGAACTTGACTATAAATAAAGAGCTGTGGAATTTGTGCACACTCTATGTTTGGATGTTAATCAACCAGCCCGATGAACATGCATTTGTACTAACCCATGCATCAACATGTGCATATAAACATCTTACAAATTGTAAAATCTCTTTGTTGAACTGATGATCATTACCTCCAACCAGAACAGTGGCTCCATTGGGGATGTCTTTTACTGCTTCTGCAGGATCTGAGTAGAACTTTGAACTTTTGAGGCTGGAGGTGGAAAAGTAACAACCACAAGTCTGCAAAAAGGTAGAGCAGGTAATGAGGAAGGATCTTTATATATATCATATGACTTGCAATAAAATAAGGGCTGCACTTAAAACAGGCACAAGCATTTCTGTATGAACAGATTAAGTAAATTCTAAAACTTTCAAGTCTTACATCACCACCAATAAATAACTGCAGGATTAAATTAAACAATTATTGGAATGTTTGCAGCCAAAAACGTCACACAGCTGAACGTAAAGGTTCAAATATTCATAACCCTTAAAATAAAGGTTTGTATTGTTTAAAATTGTACTTGTGATGGTCAAATTCAGGCAAGATAGTATGTGTTTCCCACTATTTACACAACTACTACTGGAGTTCATTAAATATGATCGAATTAAAAATTACTCAATGCATTTTAGTGCACTAAAAGTTGCCTGGTTTGTGTTGTTTGCATTGGAGAAAACACTAGAAAAAAAGTGGGAAGCAAAACGTAAACAATGAGCAAGATAATTTTCTAAACATATCATTCATGATAACAAGCTGTTCTTGCCCAGCCACTTTTCCTCCCTTCTATGAAACATTAACTTGACTGTTTAAATACAGACCTTGTGTAATTGGTGGCTATCGAAGTTTAATTTGGTTCTTCGAAGACCTGCGAGGTTTTTGAAGAGTGATCTCTCTGCTCTGCACAAAGCTTTGAGGGCCGCCATGTTTTGGAGCTACACACGAGTATGATAAGGCGAGGGGAAAATTAAACCTCAAGGCAGTTAATATCAGCTAGAAAGGTCATAAAATGTGAACAGTAGCTCAACTAGCTCACACTCACGACGACACTGACTGGTCGGTGACTGGAGGTTTACAATGGCACGGCCGTCTGATTTGCATTTAACCCTGTCACTACCAGTACGCTCTGTGCTGAGTTAGCAAGTAGGCTAGCTAATTCAACGTAAGCGTAATTTGGAAATATACGGTGATAAAATGAATGTGACAAATTTGGTCAATAAAACACTAAAATATACGTATTTGTGCTTATTTTTTCAGTTCGCCTCATTGATATTAGGTCCACTTCACGTGTGCATCACCGGATGCAACAGCGTTGCTTCGAGATGAAAGCCTTGATAAAATAAAACAAGCCATTGAATATTTTCAATACGATGGAAATATTATAAATCAGACACCATCTCCACAATTACATTGTCAACACAATCAACTGCCGACAAACATTTGTTTTTTCACTCCGCCTGCCACGACTTCAAGCCCGGTCATGCGCTGGTAAACAAGTACAGGAGCGGACCCACTGACATTCTAGGAACACGTGAGTAATCCTTTGCTCACGTGACAAATACTTCTTTAGCCATGGCAGACGAGTACAGACGACAAGGATTTGAGTTGGAAAGAAGAATATATGAGCTGGACATCAAATGTTCAAGTCTGAAAGCTGAAAAACAAGGTATTCATGAAACGAACACGTTATTTTTTATGTGACGTTCTTGTTAACTTTTGACCGCAGCATAAATTATCTTTGTCTTGTCAGCAAACTAGCTAACTCAACACAGACGTTAGCTTGCAGCCATAGCAACAGCTGCTGTCTGTCGAAATTATGTATTTTAACAGATCGCAACCATTGTGACAAATTGACTATATGTACCTTAGCCTCATTGTAATATAATTTAGACACAAAGTCACGACTGGTTTTAAAATATATTATTTTCGGTAAACGGCTAACGGTGACAGCTGTGTAATAACAATTACTCCTACTGTGTAATATTAGTTTTCATTACTTTTTAATGTAACGCACTGGTAAATGTTAATTTGGATATTATTTTAACTATGCTCATCATCATAGGGAACGCATAAATGAGTTATATTAAATTGTATGAATTTGTTGAAGCTGTAGTCTTCAACGTTCAACGCACCATGATACTGTCTTGTCATTTTTCTGTAGATGATGACTATTTACAGAATGCGTCTGCCATATTAGACAAGTTGAAAACTTTTTACAGACAAGGAGAAGAGAGCAGCAACCTTTCCAAGCTGCTTCAGGATTACACACAGGTATTAAAACGCTCATTAAATGTCTCACGAATGATCTGGGTATAAGTGTTGTACATAATTGGTAAGTTGTTGAAACTAAAAACGATGAACGTTTGATTCACATCTGATAAAGAAGCCGTACTATATGTGTTTGATAAAACAAGGTTGTTTTTTTAAATTTTGTTTAATACCAGTGGTTCATTATTTACAAAAAGAGCTTTATTTCTGACATTAGGATATAAGTACGGTTTGATAATATTTTCCTTCATGATTCTATCAATTTTACTACATTCCCATTGCATTGTTTTTGCAAAGGTGGAACAAAAGACCCACTAATCTGGGAATGTGAAAAATGTATTTAATTTTAATTTCATACCCTATGTGAGTTTAATCTGAATAGACAAATGTGTCCCAAATTAACCCACCACTTATGTGGTTTATATTTTCTTTAATGTGATTGCATCAAGTCAGACCTTTTGTAGTGATATGCAGATGTCAAAACCCAGTTTTTTTTTTTGTCTTTTGTAAGGGTGGTTTGCTTTAGCTAAGACTGCAATTTCCTAGCAGCAGCAGTTATATCTATAGTAAGATCCCTGATGTTTGAAATCTTATGTTTAACAGTTTACTAAAAGCTGTTTGTGGGTCCATGTTTGTCTTTTTGTGATCTAGGTGATTCTTGACATCACATTTTATGAGGAGAATAAACTGGTCGACCAGGAGTTTCCTGAGGACTGTTCACCATTTAAAATTCAGCAGCTGCTGCAAGACCTAACTGAGCCAGAAGTGTTGGTGGCAAGACTTGCACCAGGACAAGAGGTGTGCTTACTATATATCTATATATCATAGTAGTGCAATTCAGATGTCTATAATGTTTCTTGTCTGAGTTATTATAATAAGAATCATTTTAAAATTGCTTCATACTACACAGCTGAATATGCAGTTTAACTACATTATTTTATTACCATGCAAAAGTGTGATTAACATCTTTTTGTTAGGTGCAGTCTGTGTTGGGCACAGAGCTGTTAGAATGTCTCTACTGGAGACGCGGAGCTCTGCTGTATATGTACTGTCACACTCTTCATCAACGAAAACAGTGGATCAAGAAAAACAAGGACACATTCCTCAAGGTACCACACTGCAGTGGTCCTAGTTCACTCATAACATTTTGCTTTACTATTGTTGCCAACAGGAAATTTATGTTTGTTAAAGAAAAAGCTTAAAGTTGTCCTTGACCTTTACTGATATTAGGCCTCTTGCACATTTTGATCCAGTGTATTCAGGAAGGCGTTCGCTATCTGATGCGGATGCTACAAGTGAGAAACTCTGTTAAGCTCAGTGATGGGGTGGTGCTCCATGACAGCGCTGCAGCAAGCATGATATCTGAAGGTAAACGTGTCATCTTTAATGCTGACAAAAACTAATCAAAGTTCCTTTTATTTTATCCTGCTTATCACCTGCTTTTTAAACAGGCATCTTCTCAGACACCCACCTGCTGACCATGATGTACATTGGGGAAATGTGTTTCTGGGCAGTCAAGTATGAAGACTGCAACGCAGAAACTGCAGAACCCAAAGAAGACTGCCTCCAGTTTCGAGACATCGGTACACAAATCCTGAACAAATACGTTTGTGCTTGTGAGGGTCCTCTGCAGGGCCAGGGCTGGAGCACAGAAAATGCCAAGGAAATCCTAAGTATTTTACAATAAGTAAATTGTTACTCTGTTAAAGATGCCCTCAGACACAGATCTAAGTTCAGTATTCAAACTTGTCTATTCCCAGTCTAAACAAAACCCTTTAAAGGGATGTAATGTGAAGGATAATGAGAGGAGCAGGCAGCAAGTGGATATATAGAAAGTTGTGTTTAGGTGAGCGTCTACAGGCTACTTAATCCTATGCCAAAAGGCCCCAGACAAAGTAGATGAATGAGAGGTTAGAATGGGAATAAAACTCTGGGTGTTAAAGGCTACAAGAAAGGCTGCTCACTAATCGTTTATCCTATTCTGCTGATAAAGCAGTTATCGTTCTGATTCCAGACTGTTGCCTGGGGCACTTGTTTTGCTCTAAGAATGTGTTATAATAACATTAATATTATTAAAAGGATATTATTTTTAAGAAAATTACCATCTTTAATTTTTATGATTGTTAGAAGTTTAAAGTTAATCCAGCAGGATGTCAGACATTGCACAGTAACAATTTTATTTATTGTTTTGTTGCCATTTTTACATTTTTAAGATATAACAGGGTGACATGTGTTTACAGTTTAAAGAGAAAAGGCAAAGAAAAAAGTGTTTAAAAACTGATGGACTGGTTTTAAATGTTTTAGAAGTTTGATTTTGTTTCCTTATACTCCACTTGAATAATATTATTAGTGTAACAATTAAAAAAAAAAACTTTGTTTTGGGAAAAAATGTTTTCTGTTTTTTATGTCCTTGTTGACAATAAACACATGCATTGTTTCAAGTAAAATAGTGTCGTTTTTTTTGTATTAAAAAAGCTTTATGTTGAAAGAAGGTTGACTCATTTTATCAATAAACTACGTTACCCATAATGCCTCCAAAATGCCACTAATAAGGAAGTTGCGGAGGATCAGGAAGCGTCAAATTTGTTGTTGCTCACACGATTCAAAGCGCTGTGATTGTTTGTCTTTAGTTTTTGTTTTTTAAGTCATGTCTGAGCAGAATCAGCAGCTGGAGTCTGTGGTGATCCGCAGCTTCAGGCGCTTTAGAGAGCGATATTTTCCGCAGAAAGTTGCCAGAAGTGATTTAATGCCAGCTGAAGATGAAGCACAACCGGGATATTTGGACAGTTTGTCGGTAAGGCAAGTACAAATAAACCTTGTGTTGTAAGACGTTATTATTTTTGCTGTCTAATATATATATATATATATTTATACATAAAAATATGAAGGTCACTTTTTATAAGACAATAACAAATAAGGACAATAAGCTGCTGTTTTATTCCCATTTCTTATCTTCATAAAGTTGGTGCACCAGTAACATGTCATTAAATAAACTAGTCTTCTTTTTTCCAATAATGACTTAAAAACAAGATGTCTAATGTGTTTATCAACGATGTTCAATATAATATTCTGTTGTGCCTAAATAGGTAGAATCTGTGCCCCTTTTATTTTTATAAAACAAAGAGCAAACATCTTAAAATCGTTGAAATGATCAGCTTTGATAAGGATTCTTCTAACCTGAAACAGCTTCATATTATTTGATCTCTCTCCATTTTGGTGAGAGGACCTAGAATCTGGCAGAGGTGGTGAATCCACCTATCAGAATCTGTTCCCTCTGAAATTAAAGGAGTAGCAAATCAGAATCTGAAAATACTAATTAAAACTTGATGATGGAAAACCTCTTTGTTCTTTGTTGAAGAGGAGATCCAGACTGTGGCAGTGGAAAACTCCCATACAAAAAGAACTTGAATAATGATTTTAAAAAGAACAGCCATCTTTTATGGAACTAACTTTCATGGTTAATTGGGCATTGAATATATTTCCTCTTACCATACTTTATTATGTTTTTTGCCCAATGTTTTCCATCACATACATCTCTGCCATGTTTCAGTTTTGGTCCTCTCTGCACAGGATGTTGTTATTTGGGTAACCATGGCAACTGCTGAGCTGGCAGATTGATTTCTCTCGACTCGGACTACTCACTGTCGATTGTTTCCCTCTTGTAATTCTCACTAGGAAGCATTTTGTTGAGTCAGCAGATTGTTACTGTTTCAATAAGAATGACAAATCTTTGGGATAAGCATAACTTCCCAACCCAATTTGCAAAGTTAAGGGCCATGTGATCAGATCACGTTGCATTTTAAGAACAAAATCATTAAAATGTAACTTCCACAGTTTCAGTTAAGGGTCTATTTCTGTTATAAACTATGACAACAAAACTAATGTACATATTCCTCATCCTGTAGGTGGACATCCAGTTCCTGATCATGACTTTTCTCTCTCCTATGGATATCTGTCAACTGGGAGCCACCAGTCAGTACTGGAGGGCCATGGTCAGAGATCCATTATTGTGGCGGTACTTTCTTTTGCGAGACATGCCACATTGGTCCTCCATCGATTATCTGACCATGCCCAACCTGGAGTTACTGGATGCTCCGCTAGTCTGCGAAGATGAGAGCTTGGATGATAGAGAAGAAGGGGAGGAAAAAGGGAAGGAATTGAAATTTGACTACATGTCGGAGTGAGTTTTTGTTTTTTCAAAATGTCAAACTGTAACAATGTGATACAAAGGTTTCTAAATCCCTGTTTTGCATTTCCAGGTACCTAAAAGGTTGCCCGTCCTGCCGACAGCAGTGGCTACCGTCACGGCCAGCATACGAGCTTATGACCTCGTTTCTTCAGTATCTGGTCCCCTCGTCTGAGCCTCGTTACGCCATGTTTGGTCCTGGGATGGAGCAGTTGGATGTTTCTTTAGTCACAAGGCTCATGCATGCCCCAGACTTACTGCCTGTGTCCGGCACTCCAAACAGACAGATAAATGGTAAGATAACACAGTTTTTAGTGTTCTTAAAAAGAAAATATTTTAAAAAAAGTATATATATGTAAATTTAACGTTATAAGTAGCATAACAAAACATAAAATCTGCACAACTCGGTTGCAAAGTCTTATCCTCAAACGTTGGCATTTCTATGTGGGTAGGTTAAACGTTTATATCGTCTTATTGTAGAAGTAGTTGTTCACCACTTGGTGGCAGTATTGGCTACTACTGCCTGCCATGATTCTCAAAAATAAAACTTGAGACACTTTTATTTTCTCTTTTCCTGTAACAGGTATTGGCTCAGGGATCAGCTACATGTTCAACAACCAACACAAATTTAACATCCTAACCCTGTATTCAACAAACAGGTAAGCGTTTTGTTGTCATTCACCAAGTGAGCTGCAATTATTTATATCCACTTTTTACATTTATTTTTGTATCCGCATGGAAACTATTTGATCTGTTAAACCTTGTGAGTTTGTGTCTGCAGGGCAGAGAGAGAAAGAGCCAGACTGGAGCATCAGAGCATCAGTAATAAGCTGTTTGTCTTGGAAGGAACCGAGGATTCAGGCTGCCACGTCTACAGCCCCGCTCCTCAGGTGCAGCAGGTGTGCCAAGTGGTGGACGGCTTCATTTATGTAGCTAATGCAGAGCCTGGTAAAGGTGAGAGAATGGATCTTTGTATTTAATTACAGCTCCTGGTTTTTGACTACCTTTTGACAGAAGCTGTTTGTTTTAGGTGATGAGAAGTCTGAGGTGGGCCAGATCAGAGCTGTGCTGAACTGTGTCGAGGACGCCCCAGCCAAGCCTCTTCTGGTGCTCTCCTGCATCTCCAGAGAGCAAGTAGGAGAAATTAGCACCGCCAGATGTCGAAGTCCTTGTGTTTATGTGGCGAAGAGACTTGGCCTCCCCCAGCTGTCTAATCGTTGGATGGTAATTGTTTAATCTTTAACCAGCCGAGTGCCTTCTACACCCGATCACTGTCAGTTTGTGATCAACCCTTGTTTTTTTTGTTCGTAATCAGGTGCAGGATACGGTGGCAGAATCGCTGTCAGGCCTGCTGGAAGGGATTGCCTGGCTGCTCAGATGTTCTGGCGTCAAACTCTACGGCAGATAGCTTTCCAACTCCTGCTGCAAACAGCAGAGTTTACCCACACGCCTCCAAACAATACACACTATTATATCTGAGCTACAAACATGAAGCTGCATATGTGCATATGCATTTTTAATATGGTTTAATCAACTATAATATACAATAATATATAATATTCAAGTGGAAGGCCGAACAGAGACCCTGTCATATACAGAAATGCAAATGAAGGGTAAGGGTAGTAAAATAAACTCAAACTGCAGTTTTGAGCAGTACTTCCTACAGAACAGCAAGGGAAAATGTGTGTAAAGCAGTAATTATAGGAGTCATTCACATATAGGCACAGAAAAGGTAGGAACACTAAACCCAGTGGTCAAACAGGAATCCACTGACAAACCATCAGTTTGAAAAATCTTTCATCTGTTCCAGTTTGTTTCCACTATAAGGAAAAATGCTGAAACACTGATTAATCAGCTAATAAAAATATTTGGAATAACATGGAGATTACAGTTGGGTACTGTTTATTAGAATCATAACTTCACTACATTAAAAAATGTTTCTTTGCCGTTTCTGACCTCGATATTTGACTGTCAGACCAGGAGTGTGCCAAAGTGAGAAAAAGTTTATGAAATATTTTTGGGAAAATATTCTATCTTCCTATCAAATATTTGCACTCAACTGATTTAATGTCAAACATTGAACTAATGAATGAAACTTTATGCACAGATATGTTTATGCAGTGAAGAAATGTTGACTTTTATTGAGCACTGGAAATTTAAAGACTTTAGGTTGTTTTTCTCTCAACACTACAGGATTTTGTTCCTTATTGTGTTTTGTTTATTTAAAATTGTTCCTAATTTCAGTGTTGTCACACATATCAGAGCTGTAATGTAAAGTTTATTATGCTTTATGACATGATGGCTTTGCTTTACTTTGATTACCAGAAGGGATTAGAGTTATTTATGTCATTTAACATGTAGAAGCAGTAATTACATCTTTGACTTCCTCGTTTTGTTAAAGATGTTTTTTTTTTTTATTTGATTCATTTTTTTAAATTCCACGTATTAAAATCCTGAGAAAAAAAACTGTTTATATGTTTTTGTGTCTTACATTAATATTGTATAAAATCTAACCACAAACATACATACATGCATTTTTATGTGTTTAGGAATGTCTAAGAAACCATAACAAACCCACACAGGCACAGATGGATTGTGGGAATTTGCACAAATGAGCATCTCTAAAAATGTCCTGATGCATCTTAGGAATCCAAGGTACAAAATCAAAAAGAAAAAATAGTAGGTCCTCTGGACGGGTGGACCTACTATTTTTTTCTTTTTGATCTCTAAAACCGTTTACCATTTCTATTGAATTAAATGAAAAATACATGTCATGTTTTTTTGTTTTTGCGTTATTTGTCAAAAATAAAATGTCAGCACAATTGCAGCACTTACATTTTCCACGCCTTTCCCTTAACATGTTTTTCTTTCAAAAATTACCACTTGTTTCATTTTTCAGGCCCCAAATGGTGGTGTTCAGACGCTCTAATGGCAACAATAGGATCATTTCTACAGCACGTAAGGTATGACAAGATAATATGCTGCCCTTTTATTCTGGTTCCCTAGGAAACCACAAAATCATCTGCAAATGTGCGTCCCTGATCCAACCAGCCTTTCCATCACAAAGGTTCTTTAGTTTCAGCAGTCATTTTCCTGCACATACAGTTTTAGAATGAAACCATGATTGGCGTCATTTAGGTGGATTAAGCTCAGTTGGACTGTGGTGAGGCGGAGATTGCTTTTTCTTTTTCAGGTACTTTTTTATTTTTAGAAAAAGTAAACTGTTGAGTGTTTGCATCTGGATGTGATTTGTGTGTTTCTAAAAGAGGCAGGGGGACTCTGACATGTATCGGCTCTATGTAAACAGGATGTCTTGTCTTCGGTCCTCGCAGCACAGTCCCTCACATACTGCATGTGTCTCTCTGCCGATTTGTTGGTCTGTTTAGGAGTGCAGTTTAAACAGACTGCATGACCGACAATTAACATGGACCACATCAAAAGTGACCTTTATTTGGGGACCAGGAGGGAAACTTTTGAGAGCTACTTCTTTTGAGATCATTTAGTAATCATGATCTCCAAAACTGAGAACCATGAATATATGTGTGTGTATATATATATATATATATATATATATATATATATATATATATATATACTCTATATATTATATATTTTTGTGTCTATA
>JARVJO010000394.1:7887795-7933499 GCA_031762555.1 Cynodonichthys magdalenae | reverse complement strand
ATTTAATGAAATTCATTTTCAAACCAATGCATTCAATTTCAAGTTATGCACATTCAGATTCAATCTGAGCAATTCAAGTTCAGTTCCTGCTGGCACAAGTTTCTTTCCATACTATGGGAGTGCAGAAGAGTTGAATTTAGTCTCTCCCGGTGCTGCGTAGAAGAAATTCACACCAAAGCATTGCAATTCCACTCTATAAAGACCCAACTGAATGATTTAAATGTGAAGAGGAAGGATTTCAGCATGATATGTCTCCTTATAAATAAAATTTCATAATGTTTCAAACCGCATTTATAAATGTTGGATGTTTTGCAGTCACCAACTGATGTTGATTCGTCTACATCTATCTATTTATGACATTTCCCCATCCAATCTTCTCCACCAGGTCTGCAGCAGCGTTTTCAACAGCTGGGAGCAGTTCAAAGAGCATCTCATGTGCCACACTGGAGACAAACCCAACCACTGCACCATATGTGACGTGTGGTTCACCCACCCCAAAGAGCTGAAGGTCCACCTCAAAGAAGAACACTCCATCGAGGAAAAGTCCGTCGAGCAACTTGTCATCACGGACTCTGCTGCATCCGCCGCTCTCGCTATAGCCACACAGAGCATCGAGGGAGCCGAAACTGTTCTGTTGGAGGACGGCGTGCAGGTGGAACACGTCACAGTGGAGCCCATGAGTGTGATGGAAATGGGGGACACAGCAACTGTCGTGGTGGGGGAAGAAGGAGTTGAAGGGATGTGTGAAGAAGATATGGAGAGGTTAAAACAGGCTGGGCTGCACATCCAGGTGGTGCACGTGACCACGACTGAAGTTGAAGGGCAGCACATGGTGAATTCTCAGGTGGAAGTAGAGCTGGACAGTGACATTGTAAACCTGGAGGAAGCAGAACAAACAGTGGTTGTATGAGAATGTGAAGAAGCATTTGTTTAAAACATCTGCTGGGCACTTTTCCAGTATTGAGCAGGTGAATTATCCCACTGTAGACATTTTATTTTTCTAATGAAGCTCTGCATGTGGAGATTATTATTTCAATATGTGCAGCTGTCACCATGAATGTCTAGGTTCACACTTCATTCTGAGGTTTTCACATGTAACATTTCTTTCTATTGCTGTATTTATTTAAAAGCTGTTTCCATCTTTGTGTTTTTATGAGCAATGAGTTCATTTTTTGTGCTTTAAAGTCATTTTTTATAGCTTATTTGGTTCTGTGAACTGAAATTAGTTGTCATGACTCTTTGATGAGGAATAAAACGTTGCAGCAGCTCATTATTAATCTCTTCTATGCTGCTGCTGTTTCACACTTTGCAAATTCTTTTGCTTTGAAATTATTTCCATACTGTCTTTGAGGTACAAATAAAGAAAAATGGTTTTCAGAACAAACTAGTTTGTATCTCTGTAACATTAAATAAATCTATAGCAAAAAAAACCCATTATACCTCATAATTAATAAGAAACTAATTAGCGAATACATCAATGAAAACTTGTTTATTCTTTTAGTACAGAGCAAAAGTTTTAATTCATCAACATGTATTTCCATCTGAAAGACTCCAGGCTTTCAGTGGTTCGTTTTCTTTGAACTTTGGCTAACAATCTAAATTTGTAAATGTGTAATGTCGAATCCAATCTAAAATTGCTCTGTTCTGCTGAATGTATTTATGTTAAAACCCATGTTAGGATGAATGAAATTGCATCTCTATGTATGCATTAAAACAACAGCTCCTTGGTGTCAGCTAGTTTTAAAGTATTAATCAGTTCCCAATGCGCCTGCTCCCCTGACCCCACTGTGAACCTCAGTTGTCTGGAGACTGGGGAGCACAGGTTCTATTACCTTCCTATATGTCCCGTCGCTTGTACACGGCATTGGACAAGTGCTATGGTACGCAACTAAATTAGCCCTACTTCCTTCTTCTCATTGGCTGCTTGTCGCACAGCGACCTCCTGCGCAGCCTTTGATTGGTTGATTTGCCTGCTCGTCAAAACATGATTTTCTTGACAACGGTGTGAGCCGGGAGCGAGCAACTGCAGCAGCGCGCCCGATGTCACCGGGTATCAGAGGGGATGGATTTGGCAGCGAGGTCGGTAAATACAGTCGCAACGACCCTATGAAGAAAACGTTCACACCCAAGTAAGACTAAATGTAACGCGTTACGTTAAGATATCGGCTGTTTATGTGGGTTAACGTGATATAAACAATAATGGCCTGCTGCTGTGGGGGGATGTTACCGACTGTTTCATAAATTAAGCACTTAGTCATGATTTATTTTTGCTAAAAAAGGCTTTTACGTGAATGACTAATGCTTAATTCTTAATAAACATGGAAGTAATGTATGGCGTATAAATCTAGTTGGAGACTTAATTAGCTAATCTCAAACCACCATGCATAGTGATGCACATAAACTAAATTTACTGAAAACGAAGCCGTTGTGTTACATTTATTAAATTGTTGTAGTGTTGTGCATATACTGCCCACAGTAAATCATTTGACGGTTACACACACACACACACACCTGAACCAGGTACCGTGCAACCATGGAGACCAAAAACTTATTTTCTTGTTTTGAGCCTGGCTTTAGCGCGTGTTGCACTTAATGGGTTTTATTTTGCTATATATTTGTGTGTGTGTATAGGTCAGATTTTAGGTCGGATTTTTACATAGTACATTTTACACAATTTATTGAACTAAATTAGATGCACCACAAAGAAAAAATACCTAAAACAAACAAAATAAATTGAACTTTTCTAGAAAAAGAAAAAAATAGACAAGAGGGTAAACAATAAAAATAAAATTGTGTTTTATGTGGATTTCACCAAAAACAGTCATACACAACCTAATTATTCAGATGGATTAAAAGGCTGTTGAATATTTTATCATACATTTTAAAGCAGAAATAATCATTTTGGGTTTCTTTTTATGTCCACCTGCAGGAAAATCCGTGCCTAATTTTATTCTTTTGATGATCAATCAATCACATTGCATGAAACATTGCGCTTCATGTGAGTTATCTTTGATGCAAGCCTCTTTGATATGTTGATGGGGGGAGATAAAAACGTCACACAGCCCTTTATAGCAGGGAAGAAATAAAATTAGACTTAAACCATCAAACACACACTTTGTAATATCTGCAACACTGTTATGCTATTATGCTTTCCTATGCACAATATTTTAGTTTAACTTCTCAAGGATATAGTAGCTCTTTGTGCTGCATTACTACTTGTACTGTGTGCATTCTCTATTGGCAGATATTTGAAAAACTATTACTTTTTATACTATTTTACAAGCAGTCATGCTACAGAAAAGGGTAATCTCTTAATAGTTGTAAAGATTAATTTCAAAAGTGCGTTTTTGCTTAACTGTTGAGCTTTAGAAACTTTTTAATTCCTCAACTTTGCTAATTTTTGGGGGCGGTACAAAAACAAAATCCTGTAAAACCTCTTGCCTGCTCACATTTAGAATAAACCATATGCTGAGATCCCTGTGCTCTTAGTATAAAGACATTGTGCTGTGTTTTTATGGACCATGTCTATTTGTATGTCAGGGTGCGAAGGGATTTAGAGATCAGTGTCTTTTTTTTTCCTCTTTAAAATGTGAAATATTTGCTTCGTAGATTCCAGAGAGGCCCGTCTCTCTTCTCCTAGGCTCCATAGGCTCTACTGTGGTGGCCCATTCATTGTTGAGCTTTTTTGTTTATTCTTTTCAACTGTGCATCTCAGTTAACTCACTGAGGAGCTTGGTGCAGAGAGAGCTTACTATCTGTATTTCCATAAGCACTTGTGTGCATGCGTATAACTGAGAAAAAGGTTTGCAAATATGTGTGCAATGAAAATAATAGAAAAAGGGAATAGAAACAGAGGCAGATTGATGGAATGAACAAAATCAAAATGCAGGCCAAGTAAGAGTTGTTACTGAGAACAAACATGCCCAGAAAGATGCATTTTGCAGCTGTTGATCTTTTTCTCCCTCGTTTTCTTAAACACACTACATGTATTCTTGTGAACGCAACAAGTGGAAAGTACAAATAACTGACCCACTGCTGCTGTGGATGGGCTCTTGAGTTTTCACTTGTTGGAAGGCGTGAAGAGGCTGCTGATGCCAGCAGTGCAATCAGCAGCGGAGCACCAAGCGAGCTCTGCGTCTAGTCTTTAGGGACCCTTACACAAGTGATTAAGTGTACAGTGAGGAAGGAGGGGATGTACTTGGCAAAGCTGATTGTGTCTGCTGATGAAGGACGTGGTTGTCAGCTAAGTCCGTGTTTCAGACAAACATCATATTGTTATAGTTGTAGTCTGTAATTTAAAAGTCAAGTAACAACAGTGAACAAACTAGAGATTCATTAAAAACTGTCATCATTGTTAATCATAAATAAAACCTTTGGTCCTAAAAGACAACTAAATTAGTCAGTTTAGTTGAAAATTTTCCTAAATTGTGTTGACATGGAAACTAAACAGAAACAATAACTAAATAAAAGAGGCTATTTTTGTATTTGTGCTTTTCTCAGTATGTTTGTGCAGTTTGCTCACTGCTTAGTGTGGTTCTGTATATTACTAAATATGTGTGTTCTTCTCTTTGACACCTTGCTTCATCCTCAGCCTGCCATAAAATCAGTCTCATGTAGCTTTCCTCTTCAAGCAACCAGGTAAATTTGTTATCAAGTGGAAACGAAGGACAAATTGTTTCAGTAAAAACACTCATAAAGACTCTGTTTGCTCTCTCTGGAATGATTCTCATTTTAAAACAATTATCAATCGGTTCTGTTGCAGTTGCTTTGTGCAAGCGAATAGTTTTTTGCTTCCTGGTAAAGAAATATCACATACATGTTAAATTATTCAGTAATAATATGACTGTTAAACATTTGAAGAATATATTTAGATTGCAAAATCCTATTTTCCTGAACGAGATTGTGTCAAGAGCTCTGTTAGTTTCTTCTGATTAATGAAATGCAACATTTGTGTCATGCATGGTTATCCTTTTTGTCTTTTAATTTACACACATAAAAGGCGTCACACACTGCTTTGTGCTGGAAAATGGAGATTTCTCCTCTTTTATCTGGTCCTTTTAGGCCACATGAGATCAATGCGTAGATATTCATGGTGTGTTGGTGAGAAAGGGTTTGAAGGCTTGAAGACTAAATAGAATCGCTTTCATTTCCAAGCATGGCTTCGAGATAGATGAGTTTTTCTTGATAACATAAGTGTAATCTTTCATTACTGTAAACAGACTTGTTCCTATGTTTTAAGCAGATTGTGTAATCAGAGTGTTGTCTTGAATAGAAACATTAACCTCCTAAGACCTGAAAGTCTTGCATAACATGCATTTTTGTCCACATATGTGGTGCCAGGTCCTAGGTAAAATGAGTTTGATCATTTTTATTTGCCTGCTTGTTTGTTTTCTTCATGCCTCCCTCTTTTACACTCCTTAGCGTAGCGAGGAGTGACTCTCGCATCGGGTATTTGCCAGACACATGAACTCCTAACCTTTGTAGCATGAGAGCCCAGTGAACAGGCATTTAGTTAGAGGAGCGTCTTCGGTTTTTCAGCCGGTTACGCCTCAGGGCACTGTGCTGTACCTTGGGTTCGCCAAGAGTTGTTTTTCTTTTTACACTATGTATATTTCATAAACTTCGTAAGCAGTGTGTTGGTAACTGCAGTTATTTTATGAAACCAGAGGAAGACACATAAAGAATAAATTGTATCGGCTTGGACAGTGGAGATGGGAAGTGATTTTACAGCTTCAGCAGATTTTTTCTTACAAACTCTCTTCATGACTTTTTTTACATACGTAAATTTCATAAACATCCATAAGCTTCGTAAGCAGGGTGTGTGTGTCTCAAAACAAAATTTTCGACATTATTATCATTGTTTATGGCAATAATTTCAGAGACAAGTTATCATCCAGCAAAATTAGTTATTGTGACAAGCCTGGTGATTTGTTTTTCATTACTATTTTCACTCTACTCTTTAGGATGTATTGATGACAGTTTTAAAGGTTCATAATCACCCAGTTATTGCTGGATAACTCATGTTTCTCTAATTTAAAAAAAGAAATCCATCAGATTGCAACTAATTAAGGTCTTTTTCCAAATCTGAGAACTTGATATCTTGAAACATGCAGCTCGTTGAAATAAATGTAAATTTAATATTATTTGGAACAAATAAATTATTGCATAATCATGAGTCATTGTCACTGCTGATTTTTTTTTTATTATTCTCATGGGGCGTTGTTAGAGGTTTCCTCTCAGAGCAGCATGTTATCACCTGCTTGCACTCTTATACAACCACAAGCATTACATAAACAGTAATTCCTCATACTCTGCTTTTGAAATGATAATTGTTATTCATGTAAGTTGTCCAGACTCTTCCTGTGTAACATGGAAAAATTACTAAATTCATTCATTCAACAAAAACTATTAAAGCTGTTGAAAATTTAAAACCGATTTCATAAATAGTAATCTAAACATTGAAAATGCATTTTTTACATTTTTGCATTGTTTTTGTGATTCTTTGCAGGTTGCCCTGCCAGTTACCCCATGGCTGCCCCTCCTCACTATCATCTGTTCAGCCTCTTTCTTTTAACCTCCTGCATCCTTCTCCTCTTCCCTCCTCCTCACCCTGTGGCCTATTAATACTCTGCAGAGTCACAACAGTCAGTTGAAGCTCCCACCACCAACGGTGAGCATGAATCAGATAATACGTGCTTCATTGGATATTTACACTCGTCATCTTTTCATTCAGCAGCTAAACACAAGGAAAGGAAGAAATTCAAAAAATGCGACAACAAAAAACAGAACTAGTGGAAATTTGAAAAAATGCAACAACACGGAGACGGCAAGCCTCTGATGACAAACGGCTCAGACAGCTTCACTTGGAGCGTACTGGGGACATTTTGGATAAAGCCTCTACTTGACCCTTAGAGATTTTAACTTAAAATACAAGTTAAGTTATTTATAATACACTAAGTTGTCTAAACAGCAGTGGTATTTGGACCAGGATGAATAGAAAAAGATTTTAACTTGTAAATTGCTCATATCTGAAGGTAAGTCCAGGTTCTTGAGTCAGTTTGTGATCGGATTTTACACTGGATCATTCATTTAACACCGTCATTTTACTTTAATTTAGTATTTTTTTATAATGGTATGTTTAGAATTTTTATCTAGCATTGTTTGAAGATTTTTTTGTTACCTGTGTGTGAAAGCATGTAAGCATGTAAGCAATCTGTGGCTGTCCATTCGTCCGTGTGAATTAGGGAACATTTTTAAAAAATCTTTTAATAGACTGACAGCAAAGATTAGTCTGTATTATTTACATGAGCTTTGATTCAATTATTAGAACCATTTTGTTAAGATTTGTATAGTTTCAAATGTAAGATTGGCTAAATGACTGCTGTTTCTTTTCATCCAGTTCTGCATCTGTCCTCGCTATGACCTAAGACCAACTCCACCCAGAGTGTCTCTTGAAGGATGACTGCTGTCTTCCCTTCTGACAGCAACCCTGATGGGACTGAAGCCCGAGCTGGGACAGCAGGAGCCACCGGCAACAGCTCAGTTTCAGGGGCAGATCCCAGGGAGTCTGTTGGAAGTGCTGCTAGTGGCACGGTTGCAGCTGGTGGTGGCCAAAGATTTAGTCGCTGGAGCCGCCAAGACAGCTCGGACATCAACACAGATGATGAGGGAGTCACTGTCCGCCGCCTCACTCCGCTGGAAAGGCTCAATCTGGATATGTGCCAGGATGAAAGGTAGGTTTAAAAACAATAAATTGTAAAAGGATATGCCATTTCTTCTGCTAGAACCTTTTAGTAATAATCTATTTTGTACTTGCATTGTAATCTCTCTCTTCCTGAGGTGATTTTAGTAGTAAATCATGTCAAATGTTATTGTCACAACTACTGTTTTGTAATCTGGTCACAGGGTGGTCCGTGAGCTGACAGTGGGTCGAAGAATTGCCTTCTACAAGATCCGTGGGGAGATCGGCTGTGGAAATTTCTCCCATGTCAAACTAGGGATTCATGCTCTCACCAAAGGTAAAACCAGCCCTGCTATCAATGTGACTACACATTATTGTGTTTGAAAGCATCAGCAAAATGACATAACGTAACAATGTAGCCTTATTTAAAACTACAGGAATCCAAGGCATTTTGAAATAAGAATTATTCCTAAAAGGAATTAAAAGTTCTTGTGTTAGAATAGGTAATAGTTTGCTGATATGGCATTACCATCAATGGTAAGACACTAAAATGTGTATGGTTTTGTAGAAATTCAATAACAATGTGATGTACACCTGGCCAGGGGGCTGATTCAGCCACGAAGGAGACTGTCTGATGCCCTTGACCAAAGGGATTGATTAGCGATCTCAAGTTTTCTTAGACACGGATAAAATTGCTGCCTGCCTCATCAAAGACTACAGATGACAGAAGAAAGGAGTGTGTAACTATGTTAGTTTGTGTGATGTGAACTTTATGTTCAAGTGTTGCATTTTAGCTACGTTTGGCTTCTTCATAGTATGAACATGCTTTATGTGCAAGTAAACAGTATAAAAGACTAAAAACGATATGAGCTGCAACACATTTTGAAGGCTCCTATTGACAGCTATGCTGCAGCTGAAACAGAGCCTAATACCAGCCTTAATAATGCATACACAAGCACAATTAGATATCTCAACACCATTTTGCTACTTAAGAACGTTTCTGTAATCAGTCACCTGAGAACTGTTTTATTCATGTCCATAAATGATTTAAAGGCTTACAGTGGAGATCTCATTTGGTCAAATTTAGTATTTATTCCGTATTTAGCTTTATCTTGATTGAGGCGTCACCACTTTTTCCCTTACCTGCATAGAGTTAGGGACATGCTGTGTGAAAAGTCAAAAGCAAATTGTACTAAAAGTTGAATTTCACCTCCTGCAAGGACATAATCAAGAAAAGTGGTTTCTGAGGGCAGCTCCACCAAATTAATTAGAGCTGATTGTCAGTTTGCTGCTTCAGGTAAAATTATGTTTGTTGAAATCCAATTCCCATTTTTAATTATTCATAATAATTGAAGACTAATGTAATAAATGTCTTATTTTAGGGTAACTTGCATTGGAATTTGGAAAATCAGTTTATA
The DNA here is from genome assembly GCA_031762555.1 of Cynodonichthys magdalenae. Taxonomy (NCBI): domain Eukaryota; kingdom Metazoa; phylum Chordata; class Actinopteri; order Cyprinodontiformes; family Rivulidae; genus Cynodonichthys; species Cynodonichthys magdalenae. Next base: position 7,924,400 of record JARVJO010000394.1, on the reverse strand, counting down.
ATGTTGTTGTGGTAGTGAATTAAAATCAAGCAACTTTTTAAAGGTTTGCTGTTCTGTCATATATCTGCTCATAAATTTCTCCTTTGGTATCACCAGACAAAGTGGCCATTAAGATCTTAGACAAAACCAAGCTGGATCAGAAAACTCAGAGGCTGCTTTCCAGAGAGATCTCAAGCATGGAGAAACTACATCACCCCAACATCATACGCCTCTTTGAGGTTCGTCTAATTTTGACTCTGTGATCACAAATACGAGGCAAAGTCCAGTCTTTTTGATTTTGACATGTCATTGTCCTGTTTAGGTGGTGGAAACTTTGTCACGTTTACATTTAGTGATGGAATATGCAAGTGGAGGGGAGCTCTATACAAAGATTACTACAGAGGGAAAACTTTCTGAGACTGAAAGCAAGCTCGTCTTTGCTCAGATCCTCTCAGCTGTCAAACACATGGTCAGTGTGTATCAGTTTATAATGAAAAAGCAGATTTGAGTAGAATTTCTCATCTTGTTTTTGAATTAATTAAAATGCAATCATTGATATGAGGCTTGAATGTGACAATTTGCACATTAATTTCTGCGAAACTGACAAAGGATCAATCTTTTCTTTTGATCTCTCACAGCATGAGAACAACATCATCCACCGTGACTTGAAGGCAGAAAATGTCTTCTACACCAGTAACACCTGTGTCAAAGTGGGGGACTTTGGATTTAGCACGCTGAGCCGCCGCGATGAGACACTCAACACCTTTTGTGGCTCTCCACCTTATGCTGCACCAGAGCTCTTTCGGGATGAGCATTACGTTGGCGTTTTCGTAGATATCTGGGCCCTGGGGGTGATGCTGTTCTTCATGGTGACATGCACCATGCCATTCAGGGCAGACACTGTGGCCAAACTGAAGCGGTGCATCATGGATGGGGCCTACATACTGCCCAGTTGGGTGCCAGAGGCATGCCAGAGGCTCATCAGAGGGATCCTTCAGGTCGTACCATCTGATCGCTACACGGTGGAGCAGATGATGGGCTGTGATTGGCTGCTCCCCGTGGAATTCCCATGTGCCATGAAGCCCTTTAAACTTGACCCTTCCTTTCTAGCCGAGAGTGATCCATCTGAACTGCTGGAGGAGGAGCTGGAGGTAAAGGCAGCTCTAGAAACACTAGGAATCACTTCAGAGCACATCCTCAACAACCAGAGGAAAGACTGCAGGAGCTCCATCACTGGAGTCTATCGAATCCTGTTGCATCGGGCTCAGAAGAGACGAGTTGTTGAGAACGCACCGGCCCTCACACAGAAAGCTGCACCAACGACGACAAACAAAAAGGAACGACTAAAAGCATACAGAACTCTACGGCACACCTCCAAACTCTGTGCGATTCTGTAACAGAAAAAGCTGGCTCCGCTCTGGAAGTGAAACCATTTTATCATCTGGGATGAAACTGCATGGATTCCATTTAAATGCTTTTCAATCCAGTAGTATAAATAAAGTAATGGCACTTCAACCTCATTCAGCTCTTGAAACTGGAGATTTCTTACTTTAGTGTCTCTCTTCTTGTAAGGAAATGTAGTCTCTGTGAGAATGCTGCTGTAAGTTGATCATTACTGACTGTTTTTTTTAACAGAATTTTGAAAAATATTGAATTGTCATTTATTTAAATCAGTGTAATGATTAGATGGCATACAGAATTAGTTTACAACATATATAGCAGATATTTTTAAGTCAAAAATGTTTTATGCTCTGGGCAGAAATACACAGACTCTAAAATAATAGTATAGCAGAAATAAGCTAAGAAACTAGCAGCATGACAAGTTGAAAAACTGGTGAAATATAGACACTAAACATTAAATGTTTTGTCTTTAATCTTTACTTGCACCTTCCTCAAATGCCTTAGTTTTTTATTGAAATATGAAATCTAATATACTGATTTCATTGATGTTTATGATCATACAAATGGAGATTTTACATCTTCTATGATGTATCTCTGTGAGATGGTATGACTGTTGACTTTTTTGTTTTTCATTTTGGCTTGAAAAAGCTAGTAAATGAAATTAAGCTTTGGACTACTGAAATACCAGCTACTAAAACTATTGGTTCAAGTGGCAAAAAAATATTTTTTTCAGGTATTGTTGCAACAAATTAACAATGTATTTTAGTTGTTTATGTCATGTCTGTACTAATGTGCAGCCTGAAATAAATTTTAATGTAAAATTCAAACAGTCTTGGTTCATTACATAAGGTTTCTGTTAATTTAGTTTGCATATAATTTAGAGTGGCGTTCATATTTAAAAATTTGTTTATACTATACATTTTATTACACAACTCCTGACAACTTCTTATCAGTAAATACATCCAATATAAGCTGTATTCACTGGCATTAATAACTATATTTGTTTTATGCTACTGTTTAGGGTTTTCCATCAAAATATGACTATATAACGCAGATTAAACCTATTTTAACAACACATATGTTCAAGATAACCAAAATAGTAATTACATATTTTATGTATTATATTTTATGATGATTATTACTTTAACAAAGTTGTTTCATACGCTCCATCTCGGATAAATTAGGTAAATGATGAAATGTGACAAAGTTTCGTATTTTACTACATTTCCCAGAACCCCTTGAGAAGCCCACGTACTGAACTCATTTCCGTCTTGGCGTGATGACGCGTTTTTTGCCTCGTTGGAAGGTGGTTTCAGGAGGAAGTGCTCGAACTGCAGACGTCCTCAAGGAAATAGCTGAGTTGAGAATTCGAGAGACACCTGGACGCACTCAATTGAGTTGGATATTGTCTTCTGTCACCAAACGGTGAGAATACTTATAAGTTAAACGAATTATTTCTGAATATTTGTCGGCGGTTGTTTAATAATACGAGGCACCACGCCCTAAGAAGATGATATGTGGTTAGGTGATTTATCAGGAGCACAGATGTCGATGTTGATCTAAAACGTTTCCTACTTTTCCTGTTTCAATTGCATTAGTTGACAGTATGTCCATGAATCATACTGCTTCTGCCTTCTTTAGCAGGTGAATTTCTTTAGTTGTTTAACGTTACACTTAAAGACACCATTGTTCTGAAAAAACATCAATTTTCATTATACAAAAGACACCCAGCATTCATTTTGCATTTAATTTGTATTTTACATTGTTTTCAGTCACTCGCATTTCATTTCCATTTTACCCTAATTATTATTATTTGTTTTGATACTGGATATTGTGAAGATCACATGACAAAGAAGGCTGGTGGGGGGCGGGGCTCATTAAAGGATGAGGTCATAATGAAAGCTGCCAGTGATACAAAACCGGACATTTCAGGGGAGGCATTATCCATTTTTCAATAGTTATATTTAAAAATAAATAAATAAATAAACAACTTACAGGAAGTAAAACCATAATTCAAACTGCCACGTGGATTCCAAGACCTCCGCAAGCACAATGAAGCCCCTTTGTCTCTTCAGCGTAATAGTAGCTGAGAAAGCAGTGATACCATATAAAAAGAATCCATTGAGACTGTCAACCAGTACTATAGGCTTCATTGTTTGCTTTAAAAAAACAAACGCAGCAATAACATCTCTACAGCACATTAAATTACATCTTTAAAATGACTGAATAAATTGAACAATTCCTGTTGTCATGATTTTTTTTTATCAAAGTCAGTGGGGTCACCATTATTAAAAAAAATACCTTTTTGTTTCAAGCAGTACGAAGTCTGCCTTTGTATATTGTGAATGTACCATTTGCTATTTTTTATATACTTTTTTTATTACATTCCTAATAAATAAATCCAACCCAATGAGTATTCAATAACATTTCTGAATCTCAAATTGTCTGTGAAACAAAAACAAGATTTCTCAAAAATCCAATCAACAAAAATGTTGTCTTATTTGGTCTGTGCAAGCCCATTGTCATATGATACAAGATGCCATTGTAATCAAACATGTTTTTGTGTCCTGTTTGCTATTGTTTTGTTTTAGATGTCTGTTTCTGAAGACCTCTCAGACATGGATGGAGCAGACCTGTTAGGGCTGCTGTTCCACAATAGAGAGGATGGATCCACAGAGCCCTTTTATTCTGATGAGAATGACCTCATTGATTCTTGGCTGTCTGAGCAAGATGTAAGAATCACCAAAATAGGAAAGATCAACTCTTAATGATTCTGCTTGTAGCGTTTTTTTAGACAGCAACTGTCTTTTTGTCTTTCAGATGCTGACAGGTTTGGACACTGAAGATTTTCTTTCCAGCTTGTTGGATGTGGAGGATAAGATGGAGGCCTTCTGTCCTTCTCACTCTCCATTGGGGAGCGACAGCGGCATATCTGATGACAGCAGCACAGGGGCTGGAAACAACAATATCCTGGGATGCCCGAGTCCTCATGGCAGTGAAAGTGATGTTGTACCCAGCCCTTCCTACTCACACCCTAGCCCGGTGCATTCAGATCCTGTTTTGACCTCTGCAGAGCTGCAGACGGATAGCTTTGAGGCCTTAACAGTCCATGCGGATCACAGCTACTCCCTGCTGCAGACTGGAGCCAGGGACATGGACATGCTGGAGAGTGTGCGGGCCGAGAAGCCAGATATGGATGTCTTCATTGACTTGGGTATGTGTTGTTCATTTCGTGGATTTTATCAAATGACAACATATTGTGTTTGGCAACCTAGGACAGGGGGGGGTCATACTCATTTTCACAGAGGGCCACATTATGGTTGCCCTCAAAAGGCTAGTTGTAAATAACTTTGACATTTCGTGTTTAACTTGGATTAAACAGGAAACATCACGTTCCTTGTCTCAATGCTACAGCGGAGTACCGCAAACATGCAATACCTGAGCTCCATGTGGTATTTTGTGCATAGAAACGGCGTTTTAACACGTCCCTCCATAAAACGGTGAAAAATACGTTGTGTACAATTGACTAAATGTTAAACAAATAATGCAAAAATACTATTAAAAGTAAAACAGTTTTACTCACTGTCAAGTTAGGGTAAGTAGCTGCCGTCTTGAATTCTGAACTCTCCCACTGTAGGACAGGAAATTCCCGTTAGGGGCATTCCAGTTGAAATTTATGACTTGTAAGTGAGAAATTCCCACTTCCCAGTCCAACTGGATCGCAACATAAGTAGCAAAAATGCAGCTAAATGGAGATTTTACACATCAAATTTCACTGACTACCAGCTACTGACTACATTTGAACTATGTGCGCCTCCACCTAGTGGTGCACTGATAAAATAATCAACATACATTATGGGAGATGTAGTTTAATACATATTTTAAGCGATCTTGGGCTACATAAAATGCTGCAGCGGGCCATATTTAGCCCACCGGCCTTGAGTTTGACACATGTAACCTAGAAGATCTAAAAATATGATTAAATTTGTTTAAAATGAGCTGTTTCATGTGACAGATGACCTGGTGAGTGAAGCGATGGAGGAGGACATTACCAGCGAGCTGCCCTGCACTTTGTCCATAGAAAACTCTGTACAGGACTCAACAGATCTGGACACAGAAGACCAAGTCAGTTTCCAATGCAAAAAAATAAACAAAAGCAAATATGATTATATTTTATAATAGCTGACCATAAGATTGTGATTGGTGCATCATGCAAAATGATTCAACGTTTTCTTGTTTTTCATTTAGTTCCAGTTTAAAGATATCGTTCTCACTGAGGAGGAGAAGCGTCTTTTGGCAAAGGAAGGTGCTACCATTCCCACACACATGCCTCTGACCAAGGTAATTAAGATTTTCTTTTCTGTATTCACTTTAACTTTCTGTTTATGAACATGTGCGTCTTTCTATATTTCATCTCTATAATAGTTCATTTCATGTTTTAAAATGTGTCACGTCCCCCCCTCCCCTTTTATTTTCTTTTTTTTTTTGTTTGATCTCTCTGCTGTAGCTTTTCAGGATTGTCTCATGCACATCTTCACCTGTCATGTCAACATTGTGGTGAAAGCCTAGTTTACTTTGTGTAACAGGCCGAGGAGAGGACTTTGAAGCGGGTCAGGAGGAAGATCCGTAACAAGCAATCTGCTCAGGAGAGCCGCAAGAAGAAGAAAGTGTATGTTGATGGACTGGAAAACAGGTGAGGATGGGGTTATCTTGTCTGTATGGCAGGGCTATTCAACTAAGTTGCTCAGGGGGGCACAGTTAAAGTCTCCAGTTACTCCATCTGAACTCTCATTGTCGCAGTTACATGACCTAAATCGCGTCATTCTGTTCATTGTTGGGCCAGGCGGAAGTCACCAGGCCCACAGACCACCAGTTGAATAGCCCTGTTGTGTGGTTTTAGTAGGGATTTAAGTTATTTAAATGTTTCGTTTTGGTTTATGTGTTAGAAAAACTCATTACATGATTTTATAAAACAGGGTTGCCATTTGCACTGCACACAACCTTGAACTTCAGAAAAAAGTCCAGATGCTTCAGAAACAAAACATGTAAGAAATCTTTTATAACGTTTCTCGTATTTTTTAATTCATATATTTAATTTAAAGGGAAGCTTTGGGGATCTAAGCGTGTCCTCCTTGTTCTTAAAGATCATTGATAGAACAGCTGAGGAAACTTCAGGCTATGGTGAAGATGTCAACTATGAAGGCCAGCACAACCAGCACTTGCATTATGGTAAATTTGTTTATTTTAGCTTATTTGTTTAAATTTTTTGGTCCCTAGACAGAATATTATCTTTTCTTTTTTGTTGCACTTTTTCTCATGTTCTTATTTGGTTTGCCTACTAGGTGTTCCTGCTGTCTTTCTGTCTCATCATCTTCCCGTCAGTAAATCCGTTTGGTGGAAACACCAAACAGAATGAACTCTACACACCTTCTTCATCCAGTAAGTTGGGTTAAAACAACCAAAAATATATGTTAATGCCTGCTCAGAGCAATGCTGTTAGCAAACCATTTTTTCTCACCTCTGCAGTCATTTCCCGGGGCCTGCGCTCAGTGTCCACAGAAAGTCCGGAGGCTGCGCTTCACCGCAAGCCTGAGGACGAGCTGATCTTGGTGTCCCAGGCAGTGCAAAACTCCAAAGCCATTTTTGCAGGAGGTCAGAATAATCACACCCCTGACTACCAGAGGGTGGAACAGCCCGACTCTGAGACAGGCGTCAACAGCAACTCTTCGGCAGACTTCCCCAGTCCCTCTCAGGCAGCTGAGATGAAGCCAGGGCCCCCTGGCAGTGTAGGGCCCTTACAGGAAGGATCTATAGATGCTGCGGTGGCATATGAGGTCCCAGGATCTAAGGAAAACTGGATAGACCGAAGCCCTCCGTCTGTTATCTTACAGCAGCATCGCTCTGATGAGATGTAATCCAGGTGTTCTGCAAAACATGACCAGCAGAGGGAGCCATATTTTTAATTGTACAAGAGGGAAATTTAAACTTAGAATAAGGGTAAAGGTTGAAAAACATCAATCCAGTTTTTCATTATTTCCACCTCTAACAACCTTTTTGTATATTGCAGTTACTTTACTTGCACTTTCATATTTTATTGCTCCAGAGAGGAAAAAAAACTGGAATGAGATTGATGTATTTCTGCAATGATAACTACTGTATGTAAAAAAATGATCCATACAGTTTTAATATATCTCTGGTCTGCTGCAGGCCACGTGCTACTGAAGGTTCTAAACTTGGTTTACGAAGTGGTGCAGACAACCAAAATTAATAAGTAAACTTGATTTTTGCCAACTTGGGAACATTCACATGGCTGGAAACGTTCCAGATAAGTACAACTTGATTTTAACGAGATTTTGAGCAGAGATTTATTTGAGTTTTGCCTCTAAAAAAATGTTGACGCACTCCCAAAAATCTCAATTTGCATAGTTGTGCTAAATTATATATATATATAAATAAACTGGTCAGTACTTTTTTTTTTTTTTTACTGCAACATAGCCTCCATCATCTGTTGTATTGTAGAAAATAGGCTGCTTGATTCTCATGAAGCTTGAACAAAGTGGTAGTTTGACCACAGGATGTAACGCTTTAGCCATTGCAGGACATTTGGCCATTTAGAAGACTTGTAAAGTTTATTAGCATTTCCCTTGTAACAAGGGTATCCATGCTTCTTTTAATTTGTGGAATGCTTTTTTTATGTTGGTTCAATCAAAATGAATTAAAGAAATACACACACAACCCTTGACTTTAAAGTTGCCGTTTAAGCCCAGTCTGCAGTATCCTCCCTTTTTTTTATTAAATGTCTGGAATATCTTATTAACCATGTGTTAGGAATAAGGGAGTTAATGAGCTCTTATAGACTGTTGGAAGTAAAATATGCTAAAATAAAATGTAATGACCTGTTTTGTCAGTGAAGCATTCTGTTATTTTTGTGTATTTTATTTTTGTTACTGTCAGAAGTTATTGGAATATCAATGGTATTGAAACAATTTTGTAATAATTACAAGTCTGTGGGATTTTAAATGTTAATCAAGTCCAAACAAATGCACTGACATTTGACAAAGTCCAAGAATGGTGTGTAAATATATTGATTACTTTTTTTTTTGTACATAGAAACTTTATGTAAAAGACATGTCTGGACATCTATAATAAACTTTTTTATGAATAAGTATGAACCGTGATCTGTTTTTTAAAATTTTTTGTAAATTTATTATTTTGTTATTGTTGTTTTTGATCCAGGAGGCTGATAGCAATGATAATTTAGCAGCTGTGTAAAAAAATTTTCAGCTTTCACTTCCTGTTTACTTAATTGTGCAGAGGCATTTTCAAAAACAGGAGAACCAACTTTCCCCTCTCTGAGTATTCATGTTTTTCATTTTCTAAAACTCATCAAGACAGTTTCTGTTTCAAATTTCAGCTGAAATCCACTGAGCTTTTCACGGTTAGAGTGGGATTTCCCCAAGGCCAGACCTCTTCTACTGCCAGACTCTTGTTTTGTTTATTCAATAGCATAATAAATACGACAGTAGCCTATATTAAATATGCATTTGCACATGCAGATTATTGGACACCGTATCAGTGGTTAAAAGTGTAGGTGTGTGTTATCTTTATTTTTAATTCAACTTGTTTTTGAGTGTATGGGTGAGGGGGCGGGAAGATTGTTCACATTTCACCTCAGTGAGTGGAGAACAAACACATTCATTTGTCTGACCTTATAGGGAGGGGGAAACACCGAATACAGGCCGGTAGGTGAATCACAACAACTGTGAGAAGTTGGAATCATGAGTCACGAGCTCAAAGAAGACAACATGCTCAGACTTGTTGCGCAGTATAGGTGAAAGTTCACTCCGAGTGGCCGGCAGAGGGCGCTGTTAGTCCGTGTTTTTAACATGAAAACACAATGCAGAGAGCGACCCTTGTTATGCAGCCCTGCTGTGGTGGTTCAGGTGATAAGTCATCCCGTTATTATGTGGGCAAGCTTGTTTGCGTATTAATAAATGTCACGCTGTTTTTTTTTTTACTCATTTAGAAAGAAAACAACATTTATTGGTGGTAAATGTGCCTGCTCTTCTTGGTGCTTAGTGAGAGTGAGATTAGGGGATGTGTTCAATTTTGTTTGAATTACTCACACATACTTTACATTTTTGCTCATTTTGCAAGAAAAATAATTATCAAGATAAGACAGGACCAGTCCACCCCTGTGCATAAAAGCAGCCTAAAGCGGCTGCCTGCAAAATAAAATAATGTTGAATGTAAACATGCTGCTTATGGCACAGATTAGATAATAGATGAAAAAAAAAGCAACACAGGCGGCGGCACGTGGCGTTTGTCCAGGAGGGGGGCTCTTCGCGCACATCTGCCGCGGATCAGTAAAGGAAGTATTTTAGCCTAGGGCCACAAAGAGCGCGTGCACACACACACAACACCCCAGCATCCTTGCGCTCGAGGCAGGTGGAGGACTGGGTGCTGGGAGTCTCCTTTGTGACTGTGTGTCCGGAGGGGGCCGGCACGCGCCTGTTTAATAAGAGAACAAAAGACGTGGCGCGTGTCCGGCCAGCACGCACGCTGTTTTGGGGGTTCTGAAAACTTGACGAGTTCTCGCTTCATTATCAGGGTCAGTACAGGTTTCTCTCTCTCTCGCTCCCTGTCTGGGGCCGGCACCGGCATGTAGCTGTAAACAGCAGCAGGTTGAGTAACGGGATAGAAGGCGCGCGTCTGCCCGCGTGCACGGAGCTGCTTATTAAGGGCAAAGGAAACTTAAGTGATTCCCGAACGAGCTGGGAAAGTAATAGACTGTTCCAGTGTTTGTCAGCTGTTTCAGTTATATCACTTCCACAAAAAACATCCCATTTTCCCTTTGATCAGTATGCAACTGAACAAGCTGTTTTTTATGTTGGTGCTGTTTCATAATAAAGTGCAATCTTCAATAGTCCACGTGCACAATTTAAGAATATAAAGCGACAAGTTAGAATAGAGACATGAATGCTTTACATACTTTGTCTGAGGAGTTTCAGGTTGTCCTGTGACTGATTGTGTGCACCTTAAGCAGGACTTTAAGTTTCTGTACATTCTGGTGATGTTGGATGTTGACAAAGGGGGAGTCGGCAGAGGAGGAGGAGGGGGGGATTTCTTGAAACAGTGAAATTTCTCCCCACGTGGGGGGCTGTCAGCAGCTCTGTCCGGGGACTTTTGTTTCTTCTCTGCACCCGGCTACTGAAGCCGCTAAGAGCCAATAGTAGGACGCAGGAGCGGAAAGACCCGCCCCCTCTTGCCGAGAAACGACGCAAGCCAGGCTATAAAACCACCTACAGCCTGTTCCGAGATCAGAATAACACAGAGGAGTCACGCAGGAACGTCACACAGCACTTGTCTCTTTATTTCTGGGTACGCTGCAACAACTCGATCGCGCTTGGATTATAACTATGACTCTGGAAGAGATCAACGGACAGGAGAACACGATGGAAAACACTGACAGGTAAATAGTTTTAGCCTCTTGAAGCAGCACGTTTGGAGCGGGTGTGTTGGTGTTTGTTGCTGGTTTTGAACGCGGTGTCCTGATGAGATGTGTCTTTGTTAAAGGGTGCAAAGTGCAGGAGCAGCACTGGAGGAGCTGCTGATCGCTGCTAAGAAGCAGGACTACCTGACAGTCGGAGTTTATGAATCTGCAAAAGTCATGAATGTGTAAGTATTGCAGCTTCTTTTAAAAATTTATAATCCAGTTGCTACTTTATTATTTCCAGTAAAAATATATTTGTCTTCGTCACTGATCGCCTCTCTCCTTCCTCACAGTGACCCAGATAGCGTGGCGTTCTGCGTTCTCGCCACGGATGAGGAGTACGAGGGTGACATCGCCCTCCAGATCCACTTCACTCTCATCCAGGCTTTTTGCTTTGACAATGACATCAACGTGGTGCGCGTCAACGACATCGAGCGCCTGGCCGACCTCGTGGGCGCGGAGGAGAGCGGCGAGCCCAAGGACGCGCACTGCATTCTTGTCACGGTACGTTTCCAAAAAAGCTCGCAGCCACAGTGACTAGCACGTGCGCGCATCGTTATCTTTTTTTTTTTTTTTCCATTTATGAACTGCCTGTCTGAGCTAATGTTTCCTTGCTTTGTTATTTCAGAGCCCCAATGCAAACCCCTGGAAGGATCCTGCTCTGGACAAGCTGAGCATTTTCTGTGAAGAGAGCCGCAGCGCCTACGACTGGGTGCCCACCATCACTCTCCCAGAGCGCTGAGGTGACCTTCTGCTTTAAGAAGAAGAAGAAGATGATGATGATGGAGAAAGAAAAGTCAAGAAGCTGACTTTCAGCTATGAGGAGCCAAGCCTTTCTGCTTCACCTGTCTGGATTAAGAGGCTGTGGTCTGCAGGAGGAGCGCATGCCTTCCAGAGCATCCTGGGTCCAGCAAGTTGGTTCTGGATCACCCCGCGTGAAGGGCTGAGACTCAGAGATGACGTGTTGACTGGGTCAAGTGGACACAAGGCCTGATGGACACTGAGATGGAGGTGGACTGCATGGTGCATTAAGGGGGTGACCCCGAGCTGCCCTACATAACATGGCACGTGGGGGGGCAAGTTGAGCAGCCGGGTCACAGAGATACTGTGGACTTATGAGAAGTGAGGACTCTAGACTGAATCTCATCACAGAAGGAAAAAGAAAAAGTCAAGAAGCTGGTTCTGAAGATGATGCCTGAAAACGTGTCTCAATGCACGATTTCTTTGAATGCAGCCTGTCAGGAATTTCTTGGAACAAGCAAAGACTCTGCTTGCAAATCCTGACTTGAGCTGCTACAAGTGAAACTCTCACGGACTAATATTTTACTTTCAAACATGCATATAAAAACAATGCAATATCCACATGAATTGTACTCATTTTGAAATGATTTGTGAATAAACGTTTGGAATCAAACCTCTTTCTGTCCTCTCATATATGTCTGTGCATGATCTTATCCTGGTGTGAGCTAAGACGCAGCTGTAGGTGAAAACCCGCAGCAGCAGAAGTATCAGGAAGTGTTGGTTCATTTTCACAGAAGTCAAAAGTAAGAGGAAAGTATTGGTGCAAGATTTGGCGATTATGAGAGCGAGTAAATGAAGTAGAACAGCTACAATGTGGTGGAAGCTTCCTTTTCTTTGGGTAATAACCTTTGACCACACTGACCACCTGCCCTATTTGACTTTATGCAACAGTGCTGAGGCTGAGGGACACATAGCTAAACCTAGCATGCTATTAAAACTGCAAAATCTAGCAAAAATAATGCCAAGCCATTCATCCTGAAACTGTTTGCCTGCAGAGATGTAATTTCCTGCAAAGGATCAATAAAGCATCCATGTGCACACACAGCCATGTACTACGATAATTTGGAAAAGAGTCGGAGTAGTTCTGTGAAAGGAGGGTCATCAATGGGAAGAAAAGGGGAAGTGTGTGAGGGCTGCGGTCGGCTCAGAGCTGAGGCTGACAGTAATCGGTGGCCCACATCAAACAGACAGCAGGCTTCAGAGAAACCTGTCACCATTTGTTCTTGGCAAAGGGACCTAATGTCTGCAGCCAGCCGCTGGTCACAACCTGACCGTGCACTCACATGAGCACACAGATGCATGAAGGTACAAACTGACACCTGTACTTCATCTGTATGTGTCTGTGCTCACAACCGTGCACAACACACACACAAAGAAAAGTTGCTGTGACTGACAGCTCAGAGCGGTGGCAGGTAATTACGCAGTGTTCTAAGAAGAGAGGAAGCGCCTCTTAGACAGAATTACATGTAAAAATGCAACTTGTAGACAAAGATGAGGGAAGTTCCGTGGGATTTACTCAGGTATTCGAGACCCTCCAAATTCCTAAAAAAAATAATTTTATTTAAGCAGTGTCAAACCTGTAGATTATGATTTAACAGAAACAGATGAACCTGTCTCAGTTATTTGTCTGCTGTGATTTTTACTACAATCAGACAAGAATTGGAGTAAAAGCTGAACTACAATCTCATGAAAAAGTCCCACAAGGTGAATTGACTGAATCGATATGAATCCTTTCAATAATGCAAACCTAAACAATGAAACATTTGAAACATTTTAAAAAATTTCAGGGACATTTATCTGAGGAGGTCAATGTCCTTCAGACATCCTCCTTTATTTGTCAAAATAAATAAAGAAATAATCCAGTAGCTGCAACTGCTTCTAAACTTGACCTGATTTTTGAAGGAAACAATGAACAATATTTAATGGTATTTGATAAAAATAGTTTAGATAAGAATGTAACAGTTTACTATAAGTAGACACAGATTTAAATAAGTATAGTGTAATGACAGATAAGTAATAAGTGTATTGCTGACTAAAATGTTGACCCAGTTTATTTAAAAGTTGCATTTAAGTTCTTTGTGGCACTTTAATCTGTGCAACTTTATCTGCTGTCTCAAACCTGATTACTGCAGCACTAACTGCCACGAAGAGCAACAATAGGCCTGTTTTTAACCTGCAATCATCTTGTCTAACGGGGGAAACAAAAAAAAAATAAAAATTGGGTCTGGTGTAAAAGGAGCCCCTGCTTGCGCTGTTGCTGCTGTTTGTGTGGAGTGAACAAACATCTTCTCCCTGTGTTGGCTGCACTGCCAAAGCCTGGAGCAATAGTCCAGACTGCTGAGGCAGCTGACTGTCTGCATGAAGTCTGAGCCAGAGATTTAGAGCTGCGATAGACTGAAAGTGAAGGAACGAGACCAGACAGACATGTAATGGGACTCACAAACATTAATGTTTTTGACTTTTGCACCACACTGGGGTAAAACAATACATTATAATAGTTCCATCAAAACCTATAAGATAGATTTCTTTATGGGCTTGCAGCTTGCACCACTTACCACTGGTAGATGGAAAACAAACACTGAATATGGATGGGAAAAGATGTTCAAAAATAACTTTTAGATTCCTATTTTAACTACATTGACTTCGTCGGTTGGATGTGAGTTTACACTACTCTCTGAACATAAACTCAATACAAGCATAAGAACAAAGAAAGCATGACTTGTTAGCTCACCTTGCTGTTTAAATTTTGAAGAACTATATTTTAAAAATCCTTGCCATGTAAATATTTCAGTATAATTATGTAAAAGAGATGCAATTTTTAATGAGGCTAAATTGTATTTTTACAGAAAGACCCCTTCCACAGAGTCAGACATATTGTTTGCTGACTTGGAGGGGAATAAACCTAAGAATTTGCTCCAGAAAGAACATTTTAAGCAGCCAATATAGTCACTATATTATTAGAAGGAGTCATTGAGACTGGAGGAACAACTCAGTACATAAAGTTCTTTAAAGAGACAGGAACAGATAGCTTGGATCTGCTGAGACGTAGCAAATTCCTCTTTTCTAACTCTTTAAGGTGAATTTATCAGCATAGAATGCACAAAGGTTGGTGACATTAAGCTGTGACTCTACTGCGAAAAAGATCATTTCTTGGCTAACAGAGTAGGTTACCTAATCTGCCATGACTGCCTGCAACAAATATGACAAAACTGCTGCTTCCAGCTTAAAACAAAATGCTAGATTTATTAGAACTGTAATAAGTAATCTTACCATCTAACTGTTGGCGAGACACTAAATGAGCATAATTGTCAAGATTAGCTAATATTCCTTTGAAGGTGTGAGCTTGCATAGTCAAGTCTACAGTATATCTTTTCCATCAGCTCCTTTCTGATTGTATCATTTTAATATTTCTGATTTTAAGTGGAAATATTGCACAGATTTATTGAGTTTTTGTTTTGTTTGTGCCCTGGTTTGCACGTCAAAAAGAAAAGGTGTTCAATAGGAACTTATTTTAGTTGGATGGATCTGCAAAATTGCAAAAACAAAATTTAAGGAAGGTTTATCCACTGAGGTAAAACATGACAGTCAGTGAAAGAACAAGAACTGTTCAATATGCATGGCAGGCTGCATGATCCAAATCTTCAGCAAGCACTGAAAATGTCAGTTTTCCTGAAATGTCCCCTAAAAACAGCAAAGCTGACAAAAAAAAAGGAGGGGGGGGGGGTAATTTTGGACACACTTAACACGATGTTCCTTCCTTGTTTGAGGAAAGCTAATCGGCACATATTTGTTACTTTTTTTCTTGCACGTGCCTCCGTCCTGTCAGAATAGAGAGTCGAGTTGTGGTTTCGTCCTGGAAAACGGTTGCAGCGCATGTTTCCATTTTGGGAGACTGAAATATTCTCAGACTTGTGTGGTTTAACTGTAAGTGTTAAATGCTTCTGCCCTTCCCAGAGCCATTACCTTCATGGTTGAGTGTGGGCCCGTCTTCCCATTCCTGCTCCATTTCACTTACAGTAACCACAGCGGGATGAGATTACACGATGAGTTGGCAGGCAGCGAGCCCCTCGCTCTCTCTCCACCCTGCTCCTGTTCTCGCGTGGCCATACTGGTATCATGAGATCATGGTCCGGCTGCCTCGGCAGGCCCTGGAATGAGATATGGTGATTGGCTGTGAGGTGTTGGGTGTCGTTAAACCCAAGTGCAGGGTATGTGTCACACCTTGGGGAGATGAGTTTGCTGTTTCTGCTGCTGCCTTTTACTCACAATGAGCTCATTCTTCAGAGTGTATCTGTAACCCTGCACATGCAACTTTTAGAAGTTCTCAGAGTCATAGTACAGGGGATTTCTCATCACTGTAGTGATCAGGGAGATTCACATCAACAATATGTACACACACTGGACTGCTTGTTTGTGAAGAGTTGCTATCAATTTGTCAGGATGACTTCACTTTGGAGTTTTATGGTTTTGTGTAGGCTGAGGTAAGGTAAACTGTGAAGCAGACACATGTGCTCACACACCTGTGCTCCTTAGATGACCACACCGCACTGATGAGCTCACATGATCCACACCTCTCAGCTCAGAAATGGTCGCGGTTGTCTCTCTGCAGAACCTGTAATTTAAGGTGAGCAAAGCAGGTGTTTGTGAGTCAAAAGGGGAGGGTGACCAGGTTAGGAACACACACACAAACCTGACCCACACTTTAGAGATTCAGCGTGTCCTTTTAGGGGATAGAGTGACACCCACACAGCAGGTCATTGGATATGAGGTCATGACACAAACATAACTGCTGGTAATACTAAGTACCACTCTGCAGCTTCTGAACATTAACTCATCTTTTATACATAGCATATGAGCGTTGAGTTGAGACAAAACACTGACATTTACAAGTTATTTTTCCCCACTATTTCTGCAGAGTGCACTCAACTGGCTGTTTGTTTTTAAACTGATATATCATCCATTGCTGTGTGATTGCATCAGGATGTTTGTTCAGAAGCATTGGGATAAAGTGACTGGTTGAAATCAGAGATCTCTTAGTGCAATACCTAAAATATCAACAAAAACAAAATTATATGTAAACTCTAATTACCCTTTTTGAAATTAATTTTCAGTAATACATTTGAAAAAAACACTAAATCATTTAAAAAAAAATTGATCATTATGAAAAAATCCATGAGATTGCCCTAAACATCTGAATACCTGCTAAATGGAAAACCAAAGAAATTCATGGATAATTCACACAACTTGGCATGTATGACACTGGTTCAAGGGATATGTTGCCAACAGCCAGACAGATCGACTCCAACACTTTCAAAACATTTTTCTACCCAGTGGAACTTGAAAAACTTGGCTTGTGGTTTGCCTTTTTATGTCAAGGCTGTTGAATCAACTCAGTGTCTGAGAGTCTTTTGATCCGACTTGATTTATTCCAAAACAGAAAACACGAGAAGAGAGAAAGAAGCAGAAGAATCCAAAACACAAAAGTCCCTAAATTCCCCTCAAAATTTTTTTATCATCCACTCAAAAATAAAAAGGCATTCATTAAATGCAAGAAGACATTTTTTTCTTATCTCCTGCCTGCCTCTGAATTCCCTTCATGTTTTCAGGTTTATGTTGGGCCGAGGTGGAGCGATGCGAAGTGATTTGCTAAAAATGGGGGCACAGACTGTAACCTCACAGGGGCTGACACATTACTGACATAGCTGAGCTTATCCTTCCAGAAGCAAATGTACTCTAAAGCCACGCCAGGAATCCCTTCCCCTAACCTGCAGTCTTGGAGCGGAGCAGTGGGCCAAACGGCACGGCCTGATAGAAGCTCGGGCTGAATGAGGAGAAATAATTGACAAACACTGTTTTAAACATTTAAATAAAATGCGGCTGCGTGCCAATGTTGTTTGCTCATCTGATGAAAGAACTTGTTGCTGAGTCATGTTACGCAGACAGAGCAGGCAGAGTCCAATCTAGGCAAGAGTGAATAAAGGAATGAGACAGTTACGGCAGGGATGGTCCAAATTCCAAATTCCTTTACGATGATGTTTGAAACCCAGGCTAAACACGGGAGAGTCTAGAGAGTAACTCATTCTTACCCTTCAATAATTGAACAGTTTGAAGATGGAACGATGGAATAAAAAGAGACAGAACAAAAGCAGAAAGCAGAGGAGGATCCTGGAAAGGCGTGTTTGCCTGTGCCACACTGCCACTTGTCTACAGTTCAGGGCCATCAGCAGAATGATGATGCAGCACGCTCATCTTGATTGGCTCCCACTCATTGCACAAACAAGCTGACTTTCTTTGAAAGCGCCTGTGTGCAAATGAGAGATGATAGATTACCTCCTAAAACTGAGCACAGATAAACACATAACAAGAAAAGCATGTGATTCACCGCCATCACCTCGTGGAGACCTCAAAGACTGAAACATGAAACTGACCACAACATGTTTTCAGTTTTGCATGAGTATGTATATGTGTGTGTGTGTAAATGCAGGGGGTACTAACATGTTTTTTAGGAGTTTGAAAACATGCTCCTTGAACCACTAAAGCATTGCATAATGTCATCAGGTCTGAACCCCCTGACCATGTTCTTGGCAGCATATCTTATCTAACGCTGCCTTTACTCTAACAACAGCATCTGAACAGTGGCTGATAGATGAAAACAAGCAGCTTGTTCAGACACTTTGCTTTCCATGACAGCAACAAAGAGGAATCCTCAGACTTGGGGTGAAGAAAAACAAAAAAAAATAAAAAAAACATCAAGCATGTTTACTGTTCGCTGCCTTTACTCTAACAACAGCATCTGAACAGTGGCTGATAGATGAAAACAAGCAGCTTGTTCAGACACTTTGCTTTCCATGACAGCAACAAAGAGGAATCCTCAGACTTGGGGTGAAGAAAAACAAAAAAAAATAAAAAAAACATCAAGCATGTTTACTGTTCTGCAGGAACAGTGAAGAAAAAGCTGTCTTGTTTAATGGGTTTGCAGGGTTGGATCTCGTTGCTTCACGTGCTGCATTTCAATCTGCAATTCCTCCCAGAGGATGATTTTAAAGTGCAGTCAGAAGGGTACGAAAGGAGAAATGTGTGTTTTTCAAGGACTTTTCAGCAGAGTGATGCAACGGCTCCTCTCCCTTACATTAGGTGTTTTTCATAGCAACATACCACAGTTAACCCAGTAACACACTCAGGGTGCATGGCAACAGTGTTTCACTCTGTTCCTCCTCCTTCCTTACACACACACACACAGACACACACACACACCTTTGTCTTTGTGCAATTATGAAATCGATACCTTTACAAAAAAACAAACCCGGCGCTTGTGTGGGTGCACTTGTCATCGACCATAAACAAAAATAAGCTTTTTGTTTTTGCCGGTGGCTCTTAATCTGTAAGAGGGACGGAGGGGCCGGTAAAAGGAAAACAGGAAAAAAAGGGGGGAGGGGGTTGTGCTTCGAGAAGCTGCAGCCAATCGGAGGGCAGGATTAGCACAGGCCGGCATAAACACGAGGTGTTGCTGTTGGTAACAGAAGTCTGATTGGCCGCTGGGAGTTCTTGCTCAATCTGATAGGCGTCTCAATGTGTGGGTATTTTGATCTCAGCTCTGAATGTGTTTTTCCTGCTGTGTTCTCCAATAACTTTGCTGTTCTCCTCACTTCTGTTTTTACTTAAACTGGAGGACTCTACGGTCCAACACTGCAGGACCCTCCCCACACCCCCATTGTTATTTTGTTCTTTTAAATCTGCTGATCTTTAGTGACCCTAGGATGATGGGTTCCAATGAAAACCCCACCTGAGCTGCAAAAGTAAACAGACAGCAGCACAAAAGTCACAAGTGGAGGGGGGGGGGGCATTAAGGACAGGCTGATGACACTATTGCATGATGCACCTGCACCTCTTTTTTACCCTGAGGAAAAAATATTTTTGACTTTTATGAAATGTTTTATTTTTTGGTATTTTTTTATTTGATTGTTTAAAACACAAACTTCCTGATTGGGTCAACAAATCTTCAAAGCCCTCGTATTATCGGTCGAAGTGTCACAACGTGTTTACCACAGAGTCAGATGGAGTCCAACAATGCAGCACATGTTGGGTTTGTTTACAAGAGTTTCCTTCCTGAAAGGGGTGTCTCCTCACTCCGGTGTTGCTTTGGAAACAGCGTACCCACGGCAGCCAATGGGAAGCCATGGATTATGATGTGTGCTTGTGTGTGTGTAAATAAATCAAACAGCTTCATCCTATCTGACAGCATGTTGACAGGAGGGGATTTTATTTATTAATCAGCTCACTCAAGGAAGAGAGAAAGAGAAAAACACTTCCCAGCAATTATGCTTGGATCAACCGATTGCAAGCCAATTAAAAAACTCCAATTTAGAAAAGGGGGATGATTGTATCTGTGTATGGGGATGTGTATTTACTACATCAAGGGGACAATTTCCGGACAAATACAGCCATGTGGGAACCCAATGCTCCTCATAGGGACCAAAGCCTGGTCCCCATAAGAACGGATGGCGATTTTGGGTCGGGGTTTGGTTCAGGACCATGGTGTAAATTGAGTTTAGGCTAGGTTTAGGGTTAGATATGTACTGGGGTGGTTAGGTTTAGGGTAAAGAGTCGGTGTTAGGATAAAGAAATGACAGCTAAATGAATGGAAGTCAATTTAAAGTCCCCACGAGGATAGAAAAAACAGCACGTGTTTGTGTGTTGAGTGAGTTCAGTCCTAATGACTGTTTTATGATGTTCTTCTCTTTATTAATAGTCAAACGCAGAATGTTTACACAAGCACTTACTACACAAAAAAGTCAGTTTTGTCCGTGCACGTGCATGAGCGCGCACATGGTCGTGTATCTCATACAGCTGTTATTGTTTCGAAAATGACAGCTTGATGATCTGCTATTTCTGGCAGCTGTCATAGGTTTGAGGATATACACTTTTTGTTTTCCAGTTAAAACCAGTCTTATCGCTGTGTACACAAAACACAGAAATCCTGTTATCTGCTCAGATATTAATTATTGGGACTCACGTGCACGGAAGCAAACAAAATTCATAGAAGGCTTTTGTAAGGAACATTCAATGAATGGCTCCAAGATAAAGCTTTTTTAAAAAAATCTTTATCCAATAAAAGCAATAGTTTGTTAAATTTTTATTTTAAAACATGCAAGTTTGTAGTTGTGCTGCAAACTTTGAATTTTTAATGAGTTTTGAGAAGTGTAAGGATGACAAGTGTAAGTGTGGGCTGTGTTTTGTGCCTGCTTTGTTTGTGTGTGAAAACTGAGTCGGAGCCATGTGTTACCTGCCACACAGGATGCAGCTGCAACAAGTAAACAATAGCAGCTCAACAGTGTATTACTGCATGACTCTGTGTGTGTGTGTGCATTTGTTTCTTTAATGTGTGTGTTTTGATGATCATTTCCTTAAAACAGAGCTTCTTTGTCACCCTCCTTTTCTCTGCTCCTAAATCTAGCAGCTCTTCAGCTCAGTGTGTGCCTTCAGGGAAGAAGGTAATCTAATCAGTAATCCACTGACTCCAGGCTTTTTTTTTTTTTTTTTTGATTCACTTGCAAGCTGCAATGGATGCAAGTGCAATCACATTTACCTAATCACACGAAAGCAGGGATCGTAAATGAGTTTTCGTTCGGCTAAAGCAGCATCGGCAAAAGCAATCCATGATTGATCTCTTTGCTGAAAGGTAAAATAAATTTGAAAACAGCCCTTCTGGAGCTTTTGGGACTTCCTTGGGGGCATTTTTGGGGGCGTGACTGACACATTTGGACTGAACCCAGGCCTAACACAGAGCAGGAAAACACTGGAGCATAAAAAACACCCTATTTCTGTTTTTTTTCTAACACACATTTTACTTTTTTCTCTCCCTTGTTCTCCTAAAGTGCCCTTTTGTGAATGTTGCAGTCTTAAAATACAAAGGAGCTCTAACCACACTGTCCTCAGCAGACTCCTTCAGCTCCGCAACTACGAAGCGTTTAACCAGTCTGTTTCTGTCACAAACTCAGACATGCATGTCTGCTCACAGACCACAGTCAAAAGAAGTGTTTCTGAGTTGAAGATCTGAAGTTTTGTCAGTTTTTAATGTCTCTTTGTGTATATGGGTCGGCCCTTTGCACATGCACATGCCTGCATGTAGGCAAGAAGGTGGAATCAGGAAGCTGTGCCTGTGCTGTGTACGTATCTTTATTGAATATGTAGCTCTTGTTCAGTATGTCGTATTGTGTCGAGTGTGGGTGAGGGACACTAACATGCTGTAGATGGGGTCTTCGTGTAGGCAAGCTTTATCCACAACCACGGAGCAAGACAACTCACTGACGTCTGACTTGGAAACTGACAAAGACGGACTCTGTTGCTTTTGTGGGCGAAGTGAAAGAAGCGAGCATCTGAGAGTCCTCCTTTAGCTGTGCATGTGCGCATTTGTGTTTAAGTGGGTGTCTGGAACTTTATTTCCAAAAGGCAAATGAAAGAGAATCTTCAGTCTTATTATTAAAAACACACATAGAAAATCTACTATCAGATTATTCAAAGGTTAGGCTTTTTTTTAATCCTATTCTTGTCCAATGAAGTGTGGCATATGAGTCAAAATCTCCAGCGTCAATCTACATCAGTGTGCAGCCTGCAGATAGAGTAATCATGCCATACGACTTGTCCTTTCAGCTTTTTTTTTTTTTTTCCAAAGCCAGACATGAGTCGTCTCTCATTCAAATACCGTCCCCTTTGTTGGACCAGATTCAGAAGCAGTGAATGTCTTTTCAAACAGACACATGCAAACACACATAAATGCACGCACGCACAAGTCCCCCAGGGCTCGTCTCTTTTGATCTGGATCTTACTCAACCATACACAGCGCAGCAGGTGTGAGGCAGCCGTCAGGTGTGTGTGCACAAGAGCCACTGCGTGCATATGTGTCATTAACCATATGGCCCTTAAGTTGCTAACTACCCACCTAACCCTCCTCTTTCACCCACTCAAGTAAATCAGTCTACATATAAACACACACTCGCTTTCACATTGTTTCCTCAGCAGCTGGGGTATATAGAAAAAACATCAGTGAATGTGCATCCAAGGGCAAATCAGAGAGTATTTCTGAACCCGGGCTCCGCCAATCAGGCAGCAGAAGATGAACGCGATCAGAGCCAATCCGGCATTCAGAGAGCGAGGAGTAACCAATGACAAGAGGAGCCAGATACTGAAGCAGTTGGTGATAGGGAGAAAAAACCAATCAAAAGCTGAATTTCAATCCGTTGATGTGTTGTTTTTAAAGCTCTGCTAAGAACTTTTTCTTTCTTGATGGTCAAACATGCAGGAACTTAATGCCCTTGCTTGGTAATCTGAACTTTACGGCTGTTACCACACAATGCATTTCAGAATTACACAAGGTTGGTGCATTGGAGAGCAAATCCTGCCATGTTTTTTTTTTTAAGATGTTGAAAACCTGACAACAGAGATCGGTCTGGAGAAGATGTTGCAAGATGATGAAATCTCAGAGCTAAGCGGTGCAAACAATGTGTACAGTATGTTTCTGATATATATATATAAAGTTACAGGACCTCATCATTAGGTTTGAGCCTCTGCTTGGTGTGTGCACGTACATCTCTATATGTCTCTGAAAGTAAGCGTGTCAGTGGGTTTGCCCCCGGTCACCCTAAACCCCCTTCTTCATGGACAATAAAGCAAAGAGGCATTACATTGACACACGTGCTGCCAACTGTTGCTGACACAAAGCAAAGATAAAAAACACTTTGCAGACTAAGACTCCCCCCCTTGCCTCCTTCTGACTGTGGCACACTCCAAAATCATGAGCCCCACACATACACACACACACACACACCAGTCCCGCTCCATTGTTCTTGGTGAATGAGTGGAGGGGTGTGTATGTCTCTGTGGGTGAGTGTGTGTGAGGACAGCTGGCTCTCTGGCTCCATTAGCAGCAGCTGTCCCGGCCTCAGACCCTCAGGGTGGAACAGTGTAGATTAGAGGGTGGGTGGAGTGTGTGTGTGTGTGTAGGTGTGTGTGGCCCAGTCAGTGGCCTTGCACATGGGTCCCTCACCTCCTTTGTTCCATCTCCTTGAATCTCTATTTGTCTTAGCGTCTCTGTTCTGGAAACTAAAATAAAAAAAGATTTTTTTTTCCTAAGTGCAAAATCAGTATTTAGTGTAATTAATGGGGGCAAAGGGTAAACAAATACATGAACAGGATGAGAAGGATTGGCAGTGAAAGTATAGCCAGCAACAACCACTCGAAGGGTTAGGATGGAGTCAGAGACAGACAGAGAGTTTTGTGTCTCCACATGGTTCTGAGTGGGGGCCAGTGAGGGTAGCTTAGTGACAGCTGTTACTCCTGCATGGATATCTGAGCCAGGCTCTTTCAAACATACACTGTGATGAAAAATAGAAGTGTGTATGTGCATGTGAAGGCAGAAAATAAGTGTTTTGGAAATAGATTGAATTTTTGCCAAGAATTAGAAAGTGGCAGACTTCACCCAAATGTCTCTTCTTGTAAAATAAAAGAAGGAGAATTCTGAGAAGAGGAGGTAGAGAGGCATGCAGAATCCTGCCATCGAAAGATGCATTTATGGGTCTGTTTTTATCCATGTTGATTTATCGAAACACAAAGGCTGGAAAAGAGGAAAATCATGGCCCTTTTTCCAGGAGAAAAGAGCCATGGTTTGTTGACTCAGAGGAGTCATTTGAGGCCCAACAACAACATGATATTTGCACAGGGCTATCAGAGATGTATGTAGATTTGCTCATTCTGGTGCGATCCAGTCTCAGCCTTGAAAACATCATGTAAAGTACACAGATCGACTGGTTAAAAGCCGTAAAGTGCGTTGAGTCATGTGTTTGCAAAATCCAGATAATGGAGATAAATTGGGATAAATGAAGTCTTAACAAAGGGATGGGATATGACACACAACAAATGCAGCCCTGACCTTCGAGGAGGATTCAAAGTGGGTTATAGGGCTTCGTAAAAAACATTTTCTTAGAATGCTAATATCTTGGATGTAGGATCTCTTTACAACCTCCACACGTTTGTTTTCCTCTTTCCTTCATACATCTTCCACATTTGCCGTGAACCTACTGACCCTTGTTGCCACGACAACGTGTCAGTTTGATATTCAAGATGTCATTGTGTCCCATAACAACCAATGAGCGACCCCCAATTAAGGCTGAGGGATGCTCCTGAATTTACAATGATGGTTGATTTACGCGCTTTTGTCTGATTTTTGTTTATTGCACACGCTGTTTTTAGCTGCAATTAAAAAGTCGTTTGTCATGAAAAAAGAACTTTGTCAAGAAGAAAATAAACTATTTTTTTCTTCCTTTTTTAGAGTGAAAAGGGTTGAACAAGAACAGTCGACCCCTTATGTTCCACGCTGGCCTGTGAATGGCTCTTTCAGCGAAAGCTGCTGAACTGGCTCAAAGTTATATTACCCGCAGCAACTGCCTGCAGTGTCTGAGCAGACACTGGAGGCTTTCTGAAAACAGCAGGGCAATTAAAGTAAGACATTTTTTCCAGACAAGACTAAATTAAATGACAATGTAGCGCATATAAATTTAACAGTCAAATTTTCTTAGAACTAAATAAAGACACATATCTTATGTTTTATTCTATTAATTCAAAACACATACAAAAACTCATGCACAGACAAACAAGCAGACATCTTAAATTTGTTGTGGGTTTGTTGTTAAATTTTGCACTAGAACCAAATTCGTGTCATGCCATGTCCTAGGGAACATAAGTCATAACATGAAGGTGGTCCAACTCCACCCAATTTTTACCCTTTTATCTTTTTTAAAATCTTTAATTTTAAGTATTTTTAAAGCACAATATATGATTGTTTTTACTTCAGGACAGGCTAAAGACTAAAATAGTGAAAACTAGCTTAATTTGTCATCTTAGTTATCCAAATCAAATAAACCAAAAGCTCATACCTGCCTAACCAAACAGGAGTAAATACAAATAAAGAAATACCTCACCCCAACAAACTATTTGTTTACAGGACTTATGTTTCAACTGATTGATGAAAACAGGATGTGTTAGCATTATTTAACGCACAAAGCCTCTTCAAGCAGTAAATCCAGCTTCTCATGTGGCTCATCAGTCATGAATTATTACCTGCAGACAATTTACAGTCGTTTAAAACCAAACAAAAACATCACAACAGCAGTTATAACAATGATATTGTTGATATTTATTTTGTTGTAGGTCAAGATTTCTTTAATTGTAACCTTTAAGTTTATGATTTAGGTAGTTTTGTCTTTTGTACAGTGTCCTGAGATGATTTTGTTTTGATTGTGGATTGACATTATGTATATAATGGAAAAACACTGCAGGTAGTGAAACTATTAACCAGTTGATGTTAACTGTATCCCGTGGTTTCACAGAGAATCAATCCGCCTTTTTTAGCAAACATGGTTACAAACTATTTAGCAGATAATTTCATAGTTTTATGCATATTGATTAAATAGAAAAACAATAAAACTTGTAATTAAACATCATGTTTAGATATAAAGCAAGTCCTGGGCTTAAATTAAAATAAAATAAATAAAATTGAGTGGCTCAAAAAAAAAAGAATAAAATATTTTGTTATTGATCATTTAAAAACAGTTTGATTCCATGCATTTATTTCATGACAAGTTTAGTTACAGGTAACTATTTGTGGTAACTATTTGTTAGACAAATCAACAACTTTTTTCAGCACTTACAGACTCTTGAGTCATATCTAATAGCTTAGGAGGGGAATTTTATTTGAAGCTCTGCACCTGCATAGATGTTGACATGCTTGCAATGATAATTTTTTTGACAAATTAGATTCTAAAAGGACTATCTGTATACACCCCCCCACACACACACACACCCAGGTTTGTATTTCTATCCTTATTAGGACCGTGCATTGACTTCCATTCATTTCCAGTAATTTCTACAGCCTAACCCTGACCACTAACCCTAAGGCTAACCTCACAGGTTTCTAACTGACCCTAAAACTAACCTAAACTCAATTCACACCTTAGTCCTAAACCAAACCCCCATCCCAAAATTGGAGTTCCACCATATTAGGACTGGTCTTTGGTCCCCATTAGGACTACTGGTCTTGACAAGGTAGGTGTGTATACCGGAAACGGTCCTAAATAGGTAACAAAAACAAGTACACACACACACACACACACACACACCTGTTCTTGTCAAATAAAGGACACACTTCTCCTGTTGTTCCTGTAAACATGCACATATGGACACACAGCCTTGAATGAGTGCAAACACCAAAGAATTTGCTTTTATGAGTATCTCAGTCATACTGCTGGTTCATTTTGAATGTGTGCAGTGGCAACAACACACCTTAGTGCACAGCTGATCACAATCAGTTTACTTTGCTATCTGATATTTACCTGTTGGACCCTCTGGTTTACTGCAGACTTATCATCAGCCCACTTTCCTTCAGTTCCTTGAAGCCCTGATTTGGCCTAATCTTTATATTTGAACCAAAATAGAAGGGAAATGCAGCATCAGGAGCAGCTTTTCTGCTTAAGGTTGCGTCACACTACAAGATTTTAAAACAGACTAAGAGAGCCCACACTTGAGGATAAAAAATCATGGATATACCAGGTTTGTTCCTACAGTGTGTGGTGTGCAGCCACACGGCAAGAGGCAACACACCACACACGAAAAGATATTTCATTCATGAACATTTAGACGGCAGATGTGAAATCACGTGAGACTTCTTGAAATCTCGCGTGACCTCCAAAGAGACGCGAGTTCAAAGTAAACAAACATTTGCGACAAGGAAGAAACAATATTGATCATTTGTGGACTATTTTTACCAGAGGAAAAACCGTTCCATAGGACTTTTAACGTCCAGCAGATTTTCTGGTGAGTCAGGACAGTTTTTTATGTCTGCTGTGATTCCAGTCTGTGTTTACATCACCTCGCTTTCTGATTGGCTGCACGTCTATTCAACAAGCTGCAGCTCATACTCCTCAGGTGAACACTATGATGCGATATCGGGCCAAAATATCAAACATGTTTAATATCCCCAATTTAAGGTCAGAGCGGTCCCGATGTCCTTCCAAGCTAGATCACTCTTAACTCTCCACCCACGGCAGGAATATCTGCTATTATGATTATCTGGACGTTCTTAGGATTGTCGGAAGGGCCAGAATTCGGCACAATTATCCTGCCATGTGACACAGCCCTTAGTCATGTTTCCAGCATCAAAGTACAGGAGTTTCTTACTTTTCAAAAACGTAACTTTTACATTTTTTAATGTTAACAATGTTTACAAGAATCAGACTTTTAATTTTAAATGTAGGAGTAATGTCATTATCATGGACCCCACTTTCTTTATTGCATGGAAGATAAAAAAACATAACTTTTTTTAGAAATCCCTTCTTAAATCCCTGTACATCTTTGAGAGTCTTCATGTTGTCCATTTATGTGTAAACATGAGAAAATAATCCTAAAAATGTAGCAACAGCAGTGACTTTTCAGCTCATCAGATTCCATCTAGTCATAGGTGGTCTATCAAACACCATTAGCACCCTACACAGAACACGTGCGCTCAAATGTACAGAGCCAAGCCAAGAAGCCAGAAACTTTTTAATTGTTTGAGTGGTGCAATAAAAAAAGTCTTTACACAAAACTGAAACAAAATACAGGTTTGTTTTTGTTCAGAGTAAAGTTTAAGCAGTGGAGAGAATCCAGGCCTTGTTTGAACTCAAATGAAATTGAGATCATTCAAAGAGTTATCTAAAGCAGGTAAGATAGTAATTCTCAATAACTTTTTCACAGAACCTTATTTGAAAGATTTGATCTATAGTTTTAAAACAACAGCAAGTCCCTACAAATCTGAATGAGCTTCAACAACATTAAAAGGGGACATATCATGCAAAATCCACTTTTTTAACTGTTAAATGCATTTTGTTGTGTACTTATAGTCACCGTGAGTGCAGAGTTTTCTGACCTTTAAGGACTTACAAACTACAGTTTCATCATCTTCATTCTTTTCCCACTCTGGGTCAGACTCAGGCTCCAACATGTAAGGTTGGATGGATAAGTCTTCCCTTGTTGACATTTTTAATTTAAAGAGGCAGCCTCAAAACAAGTTGATCTGAGACACACCTCAGAAAAGGGGTGAAAGAGGGGCTTGTGGAGTTAAAATAAAAAGGAATTCAGACCAAAACATTGCAGTTCCACTTTATAAAGACCCCAATTGAATGATTTAAATGTGAATAAAAGGATTTAAAAGCAGGACATGTCTCCTTTAAGTCTTAAAAACAACATAAAAAACATACATTTCCTCAAACAATAATTAGGTTGTTGCTGCTGAGGGTAGTTCTGTGAGCAGATTATATAGATTTTCACAGATTGTTTCTGCATTTTAGGCTTAATTTTTGGTAAAAAAAATATTGTAATGCATCCCATACTTCTGTTTATCTGAAGGTAAACTTATCTAAGGTCTGCATCACACGGCAGGATAATTGTGCCGAATTCTGGCCCGATTTTGCCCATCTGACAATTATAAGGACGTCCAGATTATGGTGATGGCTCTAAAGATAATCTTAGCAGATATTCCTGCCGTGGGTGGAGTGTTGAAAGTGATCTAGTTGACTTGGAAAGACATCGGGGACTCGTATGGTGAGCAAACAAACTTGCAGCCTGTTAAATGTGACGTGTAGCCAATCAGAAAGCGAGGTAACGTAAACTAGGAGGGGAATTCATGACTCAGCAGAAAGTCCTCTGGACATTAAAAGTCATTTTGAACTGTTGTTTTCTCTGGTAAAAACAAACATCGTTTCTTCCTCGTCTCAAATGTTTATTTACTCAGAACTCACGTCTCTCTGGAGGTCACACGAGATTTTGCCTCTGACATCTGAAATTTTGAGAGATTTAAAAAAATCTTGTGTGATTTCTTGCCTGACATTTGAATGTTCATAAACAAAATATCTGTTGGTGTGTTGTCTCTTGTTGTGTGTCTGTACACCACACACTGCAGGACCAAACCTGGTATATCCATGATTTTTACCCTCACATGTGGGGTCTCTCAGTCTTTGAAAATCTGCAACAATTTTAAAATCTAGCTGTATGACGCAGGTCTAAGTTTAAGATCTGGAACAAACAAGGTGTTGTCTATTAGTGATATAAACATCTATTAAAACAGGGTGTACTCTTTGTGTTGTGGTACAAACTAAACGCTGTACTAACATCAACCCTGCACACCGAGAATGTTTTTGTTTGTTCTGCCGGGTCAACCAGACACTCAGTATTTCTCAGCTAGGGGGTTCAGATCAGGGTGCGACACTGGACCTCGAACCCGGCGCACTCTCACACTCAGGTATCAGCACACTCAGCCCGTCCTCTGCTGGGCTGTGGAAACTGAGACACAGAAGAGAAAAAGCGAAAGATCAGCCTCACACCCCTCTGAGACATGAGGCGGAGCAGGGAGGCACCTTAATCCTCAACTCAGACTGGGGGGGATTCCAGCAGTCTCGACTTATTAGGTTGGGTTAGTGGTCTCTATTTCAGAGAAAAAGTCAAGCATTGAGGAGAAGAGAGACGGTGAGATGTTAAATGCCTGTGTGAAATTTACTTCTCTAAAAACTGTGTGTGTGTTTTCAGCAGGTGCCAGGAAAAGGCCCTGTGAGGTGATTTTCAGAGAGATCAGAGAAGAAGCTGGAAAGTCCAAGCTGACTCACGATGCTGTCACCTTCATGAAATGCAGCAGGAGTGAAAGGAAAGAGAGAAAAACAATAAGAAAGAAAGAAAGAAAGAAAAGAAAGAATAGTAAGCTGCAAGCAAATCTATAATGTATTTAAAGCTGTGTGTGTGTGTGTGTGTGTAGGTGTGTGTGTGTGTGTTTGCTGTCAGCTTTCACCATTGACTGCAGCCACACAGCTCATGCTCTTTTTTTTCTCCCCTTTTTTTTTCTTTGTTAAGAAGAAAAGTGTAAGATGTTGGAGGGCTTTGATGTCTGAATGACAGAGAAAAAGGATCTTAAGATGAACACTTGCTTTGATCGTGTGTCAGGGAGTTTAGGTCTTTGTTGAAGCGATGAGTGGAGTTAAAATAACTTCACTGATCTAATGTCATGTAAGTCCACACACAAATGGAACACAGACGTTTTGGTCACCGCATCATGTTTTTGGACACAGATTAATTAGTGCACTTGAACTCTGGAATATCATATTGGATTGAAAAGACAACAAAGGGACAGAATGATCCTTTATATAAAAAAAGTTCTTAAAAGATTAATCTTTAAAGGTCGTAAGAAAGAAATAATCTTTAGATATTGTTGCTGGAGCATCATCACACAGCAAAAGCCGTAGATCAGGGTTTAAAAGCTTGATTTAATAATTTATTTTATTTGGTTTAGAATTTCCTCAAGAAATTGAATGTCAAAATCAATTTACATGTAACAACTCCCAGAAGTGTTTTTTATTCATTTTTTATTGGTCCAGCAAGTGCAAAAGAATAAAACAAAACACTTTGATGTGATTATCTGCAGCAAACTCAGACGCTGTTTAATGTGAGCCAGACATCCCCTTTTCTCAGCAGAGCAGAACTCACCTACATCCTGTTCTCCTTCGCTGGCCAGCTCTGTGAACAAGGTGGTGTGTGTGTGTGTGTGTGTGGGGGGGGTTCTACAGCAGAACCGATCAAAAGCAACACCATGGAAACACGTGTAGCTCCTTAAAACTCCAATACAAGTCATTAACACTTGTTTGAAATAATCCATCATTAAAAAGAAAAAAAACCATGAAAAGGAAACACGTTGCTTCATTTTAATTGTTTTTTATATTTGTACTCGGGTTAAATAGTAAAAAAAGGCAAATTGTTTTGAAACGCACAAAGAAGGATGAAGCTACAGTGCTGGCCGGCGAACATGCCTCATCATGTCCTCTGCACTTATTGTAGTTCACCCACTCCCAAAGCACACACACACACCCAACACACACACACACACAGACCTGAAACTTTGACAGAGAGCGAGGATAAACCCAGCTCTTTTATACATCAGTGGACTAATTTGCCTAATCTTTGTGGATCTGCACATTGCAGACAACTAATAGTCCGAAGTTAAGTTTCTGCTCATTGAAAAATGCCCTTGGGACAAAAATTGATGAAACCCAAGTCGACGGGCTTTTCTGCACTGTGTGTGTAAAGACTGTCATAAAGGTGATGATATTAGTGCTTGTAAGAATATTGCTAAAGCTCTTTAGTGACCTTTGTCTCCCTTTTTTTCCAAACAGAACTGAGACTGATTTCTTCAGAATTACTAGACACAATCTTTGGCTTTATTCTTATTTTCAAAGTTGGTGCTTTTTTTGCTTGAGGCAGCTTTTCAAGTTGTCTAATAAAAGGTGATATGATTTAGATTTGTGCACTTGAAAGGAACAACAAGAAGAAACTGCAAGTTCTTGTCAACCGCAGTACTTAAAACTCACAATGCAAATCCTGTTTTGAATGACAACAGCTCAAAATCCACGTTTTTCTACCAGGAGTCGGTAGATCAATGTTTTATTTACAATAGAAAGATATATTTTTTCTGAGCTAAGATAAAAAATCATTGCAGGTAAAGCACGTGTTCAGGAGTACCTCACATCCACACAAACTCACTGGCACTGTGGACGTGTTTGAAATGGTTGCCAGACACAGGGCTGTAAACTGGGCTGAGGAAAAGAACCGGGTCCAGCTGAGTACATAAGTGAAGTCTGCTGAACCAGCTGCAAAGTTTGCAATCTGCAGAGCCAAAAAAGCGCGGGAAGGCAAAAAAAAAAAAAAAATTAAAACTGTCACCTCACACAACTGCTCTGCCGTTAATATCTCAAACTTCATATACTCCCATAAGAGCAGGTGGATTCATTTATTTTGCATGATTTTCTACGAATAAATATCCCTCCCAGACAGTGTAGAGTTGAAAAATAAAAGGAAAACACATTATTATTGTTCTTGTAAAACAGCAGAGTTGGGCTCATTCCTGTAACCAAAATAAGAGCCACTGCCCAGCAGTGCACTAAAGAGGATTTGGTTACTTTCCCAGTAGTGTTTAGTGTCTTGTGCTTTCCAAGTACTCCCTGATTTAATGGGAAAACACAAGAAAGAACATGTTCCTGTCAGTCTAATAAAACTCTAGGAAACACAGTTCTTCATATGTTTGTGTTTAGTGACTGAGGAGCTCTGCTGATAACGGTCCATGCAACCAACTGCTAGGTGTGAAATTATTGATTTTTCCACCCAATGTTGTCTGAACTCTAAACACCTGAAACAGGAAATCCTCACACAGAATTACTCATTTTATAAAGATTTGTTTCTGTGTAAAAGTGTGAAATTAAATTAGAGGAAAGTATTTATTAGCCAGTCAAAAATAAATACAGAGAAGCTGTTTACATTTGTGCAATTCTTTCAACATTACCTGTAACTGAAAGGTAAAAGTTGGGCAATAATGTTTTTGGAAAGTTTTACTAAAACTTGAAGAGAACAATCATTAAAAGTACAAGTCATCTACAATCTATAGGTTGTGAACCTTCAGAGTAGAGGTGCACAGTCTTTGTGCTCGAGGGCCACTATCCTGCATATTTTGTTAGTTTCTCTGGTCCAACACCTGATTCAGTGACTGAATTACATCTTCAAGTCCTGCAGAAGCTTGGTAATCACCCATTCAGTTAAATCAGGTGTGTTGGAGAAGAGAAACAAGTAAAACATGCAGGATAGCATGCAGGCTCTTGAAGACCAGGATTGCCCACCCCTGCTTTAGAGTCAATCCAGTTCAAAATGGCCACCATAGCTGATCCACCTCATTAAACACAAATGTGCCTATAATTCAGTCAGTTTTACAGATATGGACCTAAAATCTGTTGTGGTAGTAAGTGAGAATGATCACCAACACTGAATGCTAAAAAACGTGCACAAGATCTTTGACCAAACTTTAAAGGAAATATCCTGGTTTTAAATCCTTCTTTTCACATTTAAACCTTTCAGTTGGGGTCTATGTAAAGTGGAACTGCAATGCTTTGGTCTGAATTCCTCTTTATTGTAACTCCACAAGCCACTCTTTCACCCCTTTCCTGAGATGAGTCTCAAAGCAGCTCGTTTCAAGGCTGCCTCTTTAAATCCCGCCCCCCCCGGCCACACCTCCAGTTTGAGAAAAGGGTTCATGACTTTCTAGCAGTGCAAAAATGTTTTATTTACAAATGAATTAAAAGATGTCAGCAAGGGAAGACTTGTCCATCCAGCCTTACGTGCTGGAACCAAAGTCTGACCCAGAGCCAGAGTCTGTCCCAGAACCAGAGGAGAATGAAGATGATGGAACTGTTGTTGGTAAGTTCAGACCTTAAAGTTCAGAAAACGTCATAGAGAATAGTGAAAAACTTTCTGCACTCCTACAGACTCCATGCACACAACAAAATGCATTTAATGGCTAAAAAGTTGGATTTTGCATGTATGTCCTCTTTAACTAACGCTATACATTTTCTGCCCCAGATACTGAGTAATTGTTCATTTGATCCCACTAACAAATGTGCCAGCATCTATGTATGTCAGTTCATTTTCTAACTTCACACAAGCACTTTTTTCAAGATAATGTCATCGTTTAGTCACTCATGCTCAGACATTGTCAGACACTTTATGGCAGCCGCTCAAACAGGGAAAGCAAAGCAAGCTGATCTTCTGGCTGCACAAGAAGTGAAATTCTTGGCAGGAACTTCCCCTGGAGAAGAGAACACCTCTGAATCATAGCTGTGAGAACATCTCAGCACTAAAGGCTGGCACCTCAGGAAGGTGAAAGAGCACAAGACCATCAGTAAGCTGAGTTTAAACACCTCACTTTGCTAATTCATTCAAATTTATGAAGCCGTGCAAAGTCGCCATAACTTTCCTCCCTCCTTCCCTCCTCCTCTACACCTGTCAGCTCTTAGTCCTCTGCGTGGCGTCCCTTGAGATCCAACTGTTTGATAACCACAAACAACTTTTTCGCACAGCGCTAAATGCCCACGTGGGCCGAGGAATAAATGAATAAATACAGTGAAAGTAGATCAAACTGTGCACTTTTACGGTCTGCTTAACCCCTCCACTGCTCTTTCCATCATTATCAAGCTTTTAGGCTACAGCAGCTGCCCCCTGCACATAAAATCCTCAAATCCACAGTGGACAGGTAGTGCCACATGTGCGGAATTAAAGGCCTCTCGGAGAATGAAGGCTCGGGTTACCAGCTGCACGCGACAGCTGCCTGGAAAAGGATCTGGTTTCTGGTGGTTTTCGTACAGTTGGTGATAGACGTACAGCAAAACACAGGACTGGTTATTCCCCCCCCCCACCTTCCTTCACAGACACACACACACACACACCTACACACACACACATGCAAACAGAGCACTTCTGCAACCCTTTCTAATGAGTTTGACTGTCAGGAACAGGAGGGGCATTATCTTTGCTCCATGAACTCAGTAGCACACTTTGCAGGGGTGGGGTGTGTTATGGCATCCAAAAAGTATTTATTGTAATAACTTTGCAATGCATATTTCTATTTATCTATGACTTAACCTCTTTAAGTGTTTTTGTAATCATAATCAGTTGCAAAGAATGACAATTTTTGCACAAATCATGTAAGTTTAGTAGCAACAGTAGTCCTGACAACGTGTCAGACAGTGCTGAGGCCATCTGATATGAGCACAATACACAGCTTAATCTCCTCTCCTGCAAAAGACAGACTGTCTGTAGAAACTGTAAGTGCCTGGTCTCATCTTCAACAGCAGGGCAGATGCCTGGAGAAAGCGCTCTTGTTTAAGAGCATTGTGCTACCGGTGAGATAATAGCCGATTCTTTCGAATGAAACAACAAGCTCTGGGGGGTTTATGTAAGGAGACCTCAGATGTATGATCTGCACAGATACACGCTGTATCTGTCGCTCGCTGTTTAGATTGATGACAGACACAGCCAGCCCAAGACGATGTCATGTTTTCCTCCACTTCCACTTATGAATGGGATACTATTCTCCTCTTAGATAAAGAGTGCCAAAGCGTGTCTCAGATTCACGTAGGCTTGTATACAAAAACAAAAAGGAATGACTGGCGATTACGATCGTCTGCAGGAAGAGCCTTTTTATCGCATGAATCAGAGGAAAATTTATAGGTTGGCTCGTTTTTGGCAAATATGTTGGGGAGTCATCCTGCAAGTATGCATCTACACTTCTTATCAGCATGACTGTTGATGACATAATGTGTGAAAATATGCATAGTGTCAGAGATTTTACTATGTACCACAAAAATATAGCACCTAAAACTCACAGAAGATGCATTATTCAGTTATTGCTGTGCAGTAAAATGTACTTTTGCAGATAGTTGCCATTACATAATTTTTTTCTTGCTTTACTTTATAACACATTTAGTGACTCAACAAAAAAAATGTAATGTATACATTGATTAGAACAGTACATGTGTGGGGCAAAGTGTCAAATAAAATGTTAATGAATGTGACCAACACATTTTTCTTATTCAGCTCACTTTCTGACTGTAAAATACCAGTTAAAAAAAATCTTTTTTTTGTTATTAAGCTCACTGTTCTTACTTTTTGCTTTTCTAAATTTAAATGTTAAATGTATGTAAATATTAAATCCTAAATCTAAATGTGTAAATTTGAACTGTAAAAGTTACATTTTAATTGTTGCAGCTAAATGACAAAGTTTACAATAAAGAATAAAGAATGGAACCCAGTTATTGCTGCACAGCCTTTGTTGTGACGTTTGTTTGCTGTGTCCAAAACGAGAGACCGAGTCTTTTGAAGACCGAATTTGTCGGCCGCTTACATCACAGCGCCGCGACGAAGGCTGTCGAAAACCGAAGACTCCTCCGATGCGGCCGACAAATGCCTCCTTCCTTTGCTCAGAATTGAAGGACTGGTCCGATGGATCCTTCTCGGCCCACCATATCCCATAATGCATTGCGGG
>JARVJO010000394.1:7836676-7887695 GCA_031762555.1 Cynodonichthys magdalenae | reverse complement strand
TATTATGAGGAATGAAAGATAGATGAGGCTCCTGTTGTCAGGAAAACAATACAATAAGCAAGAAGTTAAAATAAAAAAAGAAAAATGTACATAGTGTGTCACACATGTATTGCAACATATAAACATAAACATTCAACCATAGTGATTGTTTCTATAAAAATATAATTGAGATTAATCTAGATTAATCTCAAAAATATCTTGAGATTTATTGCGATTAAAAAATTTTAATCTATGCCCAGCACTAGTTTAAAGGTGATACAATGCTAGATTTTTGGCAGCTGAAAAAAACTGGTCCTTTTAGCTTTGAAAATAATTTTTTTTTGTACCTGTGCTTGGCAAATACCAGTTCAAACTGATAAATTATAGATTTACCTTTCTGCACCTTTTTGGAAAATTGCCTAACTTGTTTGGAAACTGTTTTTTCAGTAGTAAATACAATACGAAGTGATTAGGCTTCCAGAGGGGTCAGTATATTGTGAAACCAGTGCGGCACATGTAAACAACATGGATTCTTATGAACATCTTAGACAAAACTACTGTATGTTATGTGAACTGCTCGGAACATTTGGTTTAATGAGCAGTGAGTCAAGCATGTAGTAAGAGCAGGTTAGCCATTATGTAAGATTAGGATTGTTTTCCTTTAGCTTCCTTACTGAAACAACATTAAGCATTATCCTGACCCTGCAGCAGGTGTTTATTAAAGCAGAGCAACCTTGTTTTCCAGTCATCTTATCATGTCAGGACTTAAACACAGAATAGCCAGTGAATGTGGGTATATGATACTGAGCCCAAGTTGTGAAGGTCTGATGAGCACAGTGTTGCTGCAGAGCACATGTTTTGCCGTAACCTGTTCAGTGTGATCCAGGGTTGTGTAACTTTATAGAAGCACGGGGACACATCATGCTGCCAGTTTGGCAGAGTGCTCTGTCTCAGTCTGTGCATGCTCACGTATAGAGGCACTGGGAGAAAATCTGAACGGTCACATGGCGATTGCACCGGACAGCAGCGCTCCGTTGTTGCACGTAACAACTTCCCCAGTGTGCACATTCTAATATCAGATGAGCAAAAGACAGGGAGAAATGCAGATTTAGTAACCTCATAGTCTAGATGCTCACATGAATTGTATTTGGTCCTTTATTTTTTTTTTAACATTCTTCCAATCAGCTTATAGAATAAACATGCTTATAGGCTCAGTTTGAATCATGCAGTTTTGGAATTAAAAGCC
The DNA here is from genome assembly GCA_031762555.1 of Cynodonichthys magdalenae. Lineage (NCBI taxonomy): Eukaryota > Metazoa > Chordata > Actinopteri > Cyprinodontiformes > Rivulidae > Cynodonichthys > Cynodonichthys magdalenae. Next base: position 7,886,470 of record JARVJO010000394.1, on the reverse strand, counting down.
AAATCATGATGTTCAAAATGTTTATACCAAAAATGTGTAAAGAAGGAGTAAAAAGTCCCTTCTGTATCCTCTTCTGACTCTGCTGCCAGCCACAAGTGAAAAAACTCCCCTGCAGATGTGTTTCTCAGCATCAGCTGTTCATTTAGTGAGCATTTTTTTATCCTCAGGGTGGCCGTGGTTTGACCCCGTCATTCTACCTGTGTAAGTTTTACATGTTTTTACATTAAAACATCTCCCTTCAACAAGTGTCTCATGTTTAAAAGAAAAGTGCATGTTAAATAAATAAAACTAATAAAGCAGTCTTACATTTTCACTATTTAAACTGAAGTACTCAATCTATTCAAAGCATTTAAAAATGCATTAAAACACATCAGAAGCTTGATTATTTCTCCTCTTTTTATTCTTTAAAGTCAAATGTCAGACACTGCGGTGACAAATTTTATTGCTATTCAGGTTGAAGGGCTCTTGTTTTGTTCTGTTTGCTTTCTCTGTCATGTACAATGTTTCCATGAAGGGTCTAAAAGTAGAATGTGGGACAAAACAATCTGTTTGGCAAATCCAGGCCAGTGGAGAAAACAAAAAGTGAAAAAAAACATGAAAAAAATCAACAGCACCACCAAACATGGCACTGGGGCTCTGCTTGAGGTAATAGTTTGATTGATTTGAGGTGGGGTTTGGTCAGAAGGTTATGTACAAATAATATCTTACCTGTTGTGGATGACTTTTTAAAATAGCCTTAATTTAGAAAATGTTACATTTTGATTGGCTAAATGTATTTTTGTTTTATAACTAATCTAGAAAAGAAATCTAAAAATACTGTATTGCATAATGTACATGTAGTACATGTTTCCTAATTCCTAATTCAGCAATGTCAGCTAAAAAAATAGCAAATCTGTCATTACTGATATCATGTTTTACAAATACATGATGTCGGTACAGATGCAAAATTTTGCACACTAGGGACACATGGTTTACTTTTAGTCCACAGTTTAGCTGTTTTTGTTTTTTTAATCGCAGAAAAAAAAGTGAGTCTGACTAACAGCTGTCCTTAAAGATAAGTGATTTGATCTCTTCTTATTAAATACACCAATATTTCAGATATTGTGGACCATAAACCCAGCTTATGAAATTCCAAATACTCCTCAGTGTTTTAAATATGTCTATTTTTAATGCTTTTGCTGTAAATATAACATTTTCTTCCTTTTTTCCTTTGTATAAGAGGAAACAAGGGAATATGTTAACATAAAAATATCCTTTTGGGGACTTTTTGTCTGTTTCCCATTTGTGACACAATATTTATGCCATTTTTTGTCATAATATGAAGGTTTGCTAGTTTGAAGTCCCACTAAAACAAAGAAAATAAAGTACCATTCAATGTAAAACTGCTTTACTTTAAACTAGCTTATCATCAATTTCACCATATTTTGTGTCACTTTTTATGTTTTTGCTGAAGCCTTGATGTTGAGATCAAAGTACTTTGTGGCCCACATTAACTCAATAACTCGATTTCCTAAAAAGTATTTGTCATTCACCATACATAAATATTGTTTGGACAGATTCAGTGTTTTAACATGTTTACCACATTTCTGAAAATCTGGACAGTCTTCATTGTAAAAATGAAAACAATTTGTTTTAAATTAGACTTGCTACTGTCTAATGCAGGTAAGATACTAACTGCTCATAAGAACAGCACAAAACCTCATTAAAAAATTGTAGCTATCCCTCTAAGTGGATTTTGAATACAGTGTTGAACATAAAATTTTTTAAATTTAAAATCTAAATTCAAAGTCTCAAAAGTCTCACAAAGAAATGTTATGAAATAACAGCATCGTGTCTTCCAACTCCTAATTTATTCCTACATTACCCTCCCACTTCCCACCCTCGTACCATTCTTTGTTGTGACCACAGCCCACCTCATGCTGTCTCAGCTCGTTGTCATATTGCAAAACCACAGAGTCAAAACCACCGGAGAGCTCAGCATCTATCAATATTTACCGTCACCTGAATAACATGACTCCTGGTGCTGTAAGTCATGTGGTCCCTCATGACAGTAATGTTGACTGAACTGACCAGGCTGTAAACATTCTAGTCACAAAACTGTTTTTCTGAGCTGCGTAATGCTGGTGAAGTCCTCAAAAAGCCTCCTGCTTAAAGTGTACTCAGCAGATTATGGAGGAGGAGGGGGAGTGAGAAGAAGAGTGGAGAATTAGCAAGATTGTGACAGCCTTGAAACTAAACAATGTCTGCGTGGGGCAGTGTTATTTCTTTTCTCCTTGGTAGGGGGTGACGAGTCTTGCCTCATACAAACATGAACCTGTGAAAAAAAGCCCCAACTCCCTGTGCTGGACCTCCTCCAGAAAGCCTTGCAAACAAGCCAAGTTCTGGGTCCAGAGTATGAGTTCTCTGACGTAGGGAGGGCCATGACCGTGCAGCTGAAGCTGGGCAAAGTTGATCCTGTTCCACTGCTAATCAAGACCTTCACTAGCTGATTATCCAGCGGGAACAGCCAACCCCTCTGTGAGGCCTACACAGGGACACAGTATTTGGCTCTGCAATAAAAATATATGCACCAGTGTACTGAAACAAACACACACACATACAGAGGGTGGTTTGCCTCTGGCCTCTAGCGGGGGTGTTCTTTCTACAGATGTGTTTGATGTTCTCTGTTGCCTTTTGTTGCATCAGCACAAGAGCGTCTTTGTATGCCTGGTGCACAGTGCTCCACAGTACCAGCAGGGTCTGGACTGCAGGATCAGCAGTGTTTCTTAACATGGACTGATGTAGGCCAGTGTGATCTGGGTCACTTGTGGAGATTACTGTAGGTGAGCTCAGGAGGCAGCCACTGACTGCTACTTACTTCTGTCTGGAATCATGTTTACTAGTTTCTCATTGAACATACTCAAAAAAGCACAAAGCAGCTTGAACATACATTTGTAAATTTACAAGTTTTGTTTGGTCTTAGCAAGTCTTTAATCCTAGAAAAAAAATGCCGTGGCAAACAAAGCTGTTTAACCATTGGTGTCATCTCTCCTTCCAAAAAAACAAAAATATTTTATTATGAATGTGTCTGACTGCATGGAATGCCCTGTACTTATCTTATTGACAGTCACAGTAAAATGTAGCCCTATTTGCTTAATTAAGCAGTGAGCAAGCAGTCAGTATGAGAACACCTAAATATCTGAGGTTAAGTTTGGCACCTAAGGTTTGGGTGGATTGGACTTTCAAGGTGTCTGATGAGTTTCTGACAGTGGTGTCCAATACCAGCCCTTTTAAAAGTACTTGAACTCATCCGAAATACAGTGATACCTGGAACTGATTTCTTTTTTTCTTCATGGATGTTCACATTTTTAAATGAGACTTCCATTAGACTCCAGTGTGAATGCTTTATGCTGGGACCCACGTGCAGAAGATGACGTGACGTCACGTTCAGCACTCTGTTTACAGGGGTGAACAGGTCTCTGTCCATGGATGCTACATGCTAGCATGTGGATTCTGAAGTAATTGTGCGATCAGAGCCAGTTAAGAAATTATATGACATGCTTGTTTAGTTCACTGTTTACATTTTAAACAGCTTCTGGCCATCTGCTCTGGTGCAGCTTTGTATTTATGTAGCAAAGTGATGTGTTTGAAGCAAAACTAAAGAATAAATCCAGTGACTTTAGTATCGACACCAACGTTACTTTCATGTTTCTGTGGATTCTGAGTCATCCAGGACATGGAAAATTCAAAGAAAACAGACAAAGCAGCTGGCCTTGTTTTGTAGCTGAATATGTGTGGAGTTACATGTCTTAAGGTTAGTATCATTAATATTACTTGGATAGATCTGAGTCCCTCCACATCACAGATGTAAAAGTCAAATAAAATCCAACATGAACATTCAGACTGCAGTCGCTTCAAAAAACATCAGATATGTATCTGATTTAGGACCTTATTTTAAATAAAAACATTTTTTATAATCACCATGTGATATTTAATTTCTAACTCGGTAAGTACTCTGTTACGATGCTCATTATTGGTGAGTACTCAAAAACTGGTATTGGGGCACCCCTAGTTTCTGATTTTTAGGGTCTGAGTTGAGAACAATGCATAAAAAAGAATGACCAACAACTCAGTGCAGCATCTGCAAGCAAACCCTGGAAAACAATTACTCAGGTCTTCCATTGAAGCAGAAATGACAAAAACAAAAACACCACATTGTTGATCAGGTGACCAGTTTGTTCTCACCTAACAAAATATTATTATCACACGCACACTTTGGGTACACTTTACACACAACACCTTCCAACTTGTTAGCGTCACACACTGTAATTATTGTGTTCTTTTAAAACACAAATGGACTTCATCATAATCCTCCTTCACTGCGCCGAACATTCAAAGAATCCTTTAATTAATTTAGCCCCAGAAAGGGCACAGTGCTATCACAACACAAAGTTGTCAGCATCTCCGTTGCCACATCAAAAAGCCACATGTTAAATTACAGCTCATCTCGGAAAACAAAAACAGAGCGACGCAGCAGATACACGTGTTTACACATCGACACACATGCAATTTCATGGGATCAACGCCGTCTGAAATCCCTGAGGGATGCTTTTTATTTAAAGCAGGAGCCAGTGAATGACCGGCCTGCTGAGGATTTATTTAGGAGTGGGTGTGTGTTTTAATGAGTGAGAGATAGTTTTACAAAGACAGACAGGTGTGTGCTTGGAAAGTGAAGGATGGAGGGTATCAAAATGATTAATTGTGGTTGTGGATGTGTTGCTGTTCTCTATCTGGGATGCAACATTTCTACCTTCTTTGTCTTTTGATCTCATCTCCCACCAACTATCTGCAACCACTTAAATCCTTTCATCGCACAACTAAAATGCTGACCCAGCAGATCTACAGACGTTTCTACACTTACTCTGAGTATTTTTATTTTTCATTTTCCTGCTCTCTTTCATTTTATTCATGTTTTTATCTTGCCCTCTTTGTTCTATCTCTTAATCCTTGTTTGCATCTTTTAATCAGAAACATGGCGATAATATATGACAGAGGGAATTTAAGCTGTGGATAATCTGACACCGGAGGATTAAGATCATTACTTTTCAGAGAATTAAAGCCGACAATTATAAATAATCATACGGGTGCAACAGATTGTGTTATGGTAAACAAAAAAAGAACAATACATTTGTTGAATTCTGTTTGAAATTTGTTTTGTGAAAGTTTGAATTATTTAGGAAAAAATGAATTAGAGAAATGCTCTTTTTTCCTCAAATACTTAACATCAGAGACAATGTTGGCTGTAGTACAAGACAAGTCATTGTCTTTTGACTATAATCTCCTGTTAAACCAAAGGAGATGAGATAATGAATGCGTGGAAATAAAATCCAGAAAGTTTAAGGATAAACTGTCTAATCCCAAGCATAAAAATACAAATTTCAAAGCACAAATAAGCCAACCCAACTTCTGCTCAGGCTGTAACATCCTTCAGTCACTCTTCTGATCTAATGGGATTTTTGGGTGGTTGGATGTTTGGCAACAGGTTTCTGCAACATCACACACACTTGTGCCTGCAGCTGTTGTGGTAAGTTTCAAAAACACACCAAAAGAAGAAGAAGAGGCCGCGTGAGGATTCCTGCAGCTCACTCCCTCCTGGGCCATGTGTGCGTGGTAAAATGAATGGAATCAGTGGCATGTCTCCTAAACCCAAAAGCCTGACGTCTGCAGCGCGGAGCGTAGCCCCGCATTCCAGCAGAAATTCCTTCATAATCAAAATGCTCGTGGAACAAATGATAGAAGCAGCTTGCACACTGCTTTTAATGTAACTTTGTCAATGCAAGAAGACTTTTTTTCTGAAGAAGTCTTCAGCCAACTACAAAGGCAGCTGTTCAGAAAGGTTTTTTTTTCTCTGTGTGTGTAACAACTTCCAGAGCATCACAGTTTTCTATAATTATTACTACATTTCTTGTGTTAAGAGTCATGTCAGTAAATTGTTTCTTACAGTAAATCTTCTTAACAGTGACAACTGAAACAATTTAGTAAGAGGCTCAGTGTGTGTGTGTGTGTATGTGTGTGTGTGTGTGCTCCATCCCCATGCTCCCACTCACAGTAATGAGCTGCCTAACAGCTTGTTCTGCATTTCAGATAACTGAGCTGTGCAGCCAACCCTCACGTTGTCTTCAGACCAACATTGAACAGGCAGCTAAAACCAAAACTAACCAGTTGATAAGTCGCTGATTATTAATTTAATACAAGAATAAATGTGATGCCATATACCTCAAAAAGCTTTCTCAGTTTTAACAAGGTGTAAATAAACTTTTTTGCTTTATTTGACAGTAAATTACCTTGTGAGTTACTACAGTCCCTATTGTTACAGCAGATTCTTAAGTCTTATATTTGATTGAATCCATGGTCCTGAGCCTGCAGGGTGATGGATGGTGGAAGGGTTTGAACACAAACAGGCCTCCAGCTGAATAAAGCTCAGTAAAGACAGCCAACTGCTTTCCGTGGGGTGAAAGCTAAAAAAAAATGGACAAAACATAAGAGGAACACAAGACACAATGTGTGCATGCACACTCTCATTCTGTTAAAAAAGCATGATTTCTTAACAGAAACTCAAGTTTTCCAGTTGTAATGTTGCAGATGAAGAATCTGAAACTGGTTATTTTCATATCACTCATAAAGCCTTTTTTAGAAATGCCTGACATCACTTACCAGCTAATTAAAGGCCAAACCGCTGATCAGCGTAATTCTTTAAGGGGAATATCTTTAAAGTTTTATGAGCTGTCGTGTACACAGTCACTGTTTACACAAGTGTCACATTTTTTAATGGTGGCTGCTGGTGTTGCATGTGTTCAACCTCTCACAGCTGTAAGTGCCTCTGGAGCAGTGAGTCAATGTGGGATGAACTCCAAAAAAACTCCTTAAAATTGAGGTCAGAGATTTACAAATTTCCCTGATAAATTATTTTGTAGTTCTAGCTATCTATGAAAATGCATTGCCACTTTTACAGAATATTACTTCTTGGATCAAAGCAGCACCAATAAAAAATCTTTTAGAGGTGAAGGAAGAGGGCTGGGGGAGACAATAAGTCATCTGTATTTACAAGGTGGGAACCATCCTTGTCTTTGTTAGTTCACTCAAGGAGTTCCATATATAAAGTACATAAAACATTATTTAGTAAAAGTAAAAATACCTTAACAGAAAGCGACTTTGGTAAAAGTTATAAAACTGCTCACGGTAATCGAGAAAATAAAAGTAAAACACCTTGTTACAAATTTAAATGTGACCTGAACTCATCATGAAAAGAAGTGTTTGTGCACTCTAAGAAATGAAGTAAGTTTACTTAACCAAACTGGTTCCACAAAACCAAGCTGCATTTACTCAACTCAGTTTAGTGGAGCCAGTTGACATTAATTGGTTAAGTAAATTCAACCCCAAAACATCAAAATTTTAACTCTTGTGTGGCTCATGCAACATCATGCTGTTGTTTTCAGGATGTTTACAACCCATCATTACAAAACTGAAACATCTGCTCGCTTGGTTTCCGCCTCTCACAGAATTTCCTGATGACGTCAGGGAACCCAGTCGGCTGCCCCCCTGCAGAGGGTGTGATATATACACGCAAAGGCACAGAACTGCTCCAGCAGGTGGTTATCTTTCTTGCTGTGACCCGTGACCTGGATGTTCAGCTGGGTTTGGTCACGAGGCCTGATAGCGAACCATCATTCAAGGGAAAGGAGGAAGAGGTGAGATTAAGCCTTGCTTATCACCATGAACACATGGGACCCGAAAAACAATATGATGGTTACCCCAATCATTATGGTGTAGTGTGCATTTTGTGTTGGGGTGCTTCCATTTGCTTTTAGATTTTTGTCAAGCTTTCCATTCATCATAGCAAATTTAATATTGCAAAAAAAAAAGCTTATTAATGAGTTTTTGGCCTAAAGGTTTCTCTATTCTCACACTTGGGCTTGAAAGAACATCCTCCATACTGTAAATGAGGAGCTCCTCCTGTACATGTGGTGACTAACTCTCTGCAGTATGTCTCCATGTTACATGTTTATGAGAGCAGCTGTGCCACATACTGCCCCCCGCCCCCCGCTCTGCCTCTGACCACCATATTTGCAATGACAGATGTGGTCGCATTTTTGCAGCTGCATTCTCACCTGTTTGGTGAGAGTTAATGACACGTGAGAAGTCACCTGCTACAGGGGAAAAGGAAAAGGTGAGCTTGGAGGGACGCCGCAACAAGACGGGTACCACTGATTTACAAAGAAGGCCGCCTGATACAGTGACCTAATTTTAATATATAACCAGTATATTGCATTACATTTTCTCAGCTTTGGTGCTGATATAGAGCTATGAAAGAAGGTGGAATCTGTCTTGTAAAAAATGTAATTCATTAATTGTTACTACATATTAATGCCTGTATTTGCAGATTTTGCTTTGCTGCTTTGCATTATTGTCAAGCTGCTGCAGAGCTGATTTGCTCAACAGGTTAGAAACAGTCAATAATGACTCCTGTTCTTCAGAAGAACATCACGTTCCTTTCTCTGTGTCAGCAGTGTACACACCCTAGAGCAACATGTCTCTGACATATGGGAAGTAAGGAAACCATAAAAAGACTCAGGGAAAAAAAATAAACTTAGGAAAGAACAAAATAAAAGTATTTGAATGTAATGCAGGTATTATAAATGGTAAAAAAAATCAAAAGGGTAAAGATGAAAGGAGGAAAGACATGATAAGTGCTTGATGTGGTTCTGAAGGATTAGTGCTTATTGTGTTAAACTCTGTGAACTCCCTCTCCTGTAACAATGTGGTGTGTAAAACTCAGCTGCCTTTAATAAGATCTAGTCACGTCAAAGACATGAATTCTCTTGGTTGTAAAGTATACCTCTTTCTTTTTGCACAAACACCTACATACAGTACAATTATTTTGTATTTCCCCGTATACTCGTAGCATTGGTTTGGGCATTTTAGGGCAGCATCAAATCACACTTATGTTCAAAACACAAGTAAATAGGATCATTAAAAATCTTTTACATCCCTATGGTTGCAGTCGTTTTTGGTAATCGGTCAAAAATGAAAACAAATATTAAATATATACTGATTAGGTTTGAACTCCGGGGTGCAGACAGGATTCAGGGAAGTCAAGAAGTAAAGAAATACTGATTTATTAAGAAAAGTACATGCTGTCTTGGCAGCTGAGTACAAACTATGGTTATCAACAATCACAGGGAAGCTCAGGAAGGAACACAAAGAAAACATGAAAGGAAAAACACTCATTTTAAAAACAATAAAACTTCCATTGTCGTTTCCTACTTTTTCTATATGCTTTTATTTCAACTATTTGATGATAGAAATGTCCTTGCTAGCCTCTTCAAAACCTAATCTCATAAATGTTGCTGCAGTTTAGCTCCTTTAACACATTTTGTAGCCTCAAACTGACAAAATTACTGAAGAAATCACAGGAAACCACTGCTCCCTTACTTCATAGCTCTTTTTATCCTGACTCATAGTCTGTTCCAACCTGTCAAAAGAACTTCAAAGAGGAGTAATCATCTGATCTTTGCTTTGTCTTCATGTTGTGCCACTGATGTGAAAGAAATCAATCTGTTCCTGCTTCTTTTTTCTTTTTTTTCCCAACACAATTTCCTGTTTTTCTCCTTTCAATTCAGGCCAAATATTAACATCTTCCTTTTAACAGAAGCACATAAGGACAGAATAATTACCACACTATGTTTTGCTCAGAAAGGACCCACTCATTCAGATTTCAGATCTTTCCGGGCTAAGATATCTCTTTATATTGTGCATAAAGAGGCCATACTGTTTTTTCACTGTTCAAAAAGACAATATTGACAACATCTGTGTGCTCTTAATCACATTGCTGTGGGCCATTATCCCTGAAAATCCTGTTGGAAACAAACTTACTCTGAATTCCTTAAAATATGCTTTAATGAGTAATGATGCTGCTACAACTGTTTAACCTTCTGTATTTTAATCCTGGCTTTTGTATTTATTAATCTGTTTGTGTGTGTGTGTGTGTATATTGTGAATAGGGCTCTCCCTGATCTGAGTACCCATATGTTGACTCCTTTGAATGCATTAATCAAGGATTGGCCAAGCATGCATCCCATAAGCTGTAGCTTGCTTTCATGACAACAATCATCTTGCTTGCTCTTATAAAAAAAAAACAAAAAAAAAACAGAATTATAATGACAAGAGGAAAAATATAAAAATCTGTGGAGTTTGTGAAGCAGAACAATAAACTGTCCCAGGATGTAAAGTGACAAGCCAGATTTTCAGGCTCTTAAATAACACAACACAAGCAGACTGGAACAGAATTCCCCAAGAAGAAATCCCCTTCTAGCAAAGTCCAAGGCATTATGTTTCTCCTCAGATCAGGCTGAAAATATCTTAAGTCTCAGATTACTGATGTGCTACAAATTGTTTCCTATTGAGCTATTTTTAGAACAAAATCCCCCCATCTATCTAAAATACTTTTTTTCCCAAAAGCAAACTTTAACCTCAGCTGGAGTGGGTTTTCCTGTTAAACTGAAGGTCAGGCGTGGATTGTTTCCGACTCTAATCTTCTGCTCAGTCATTATGACAACAAGCATCATGTCAGCACTAATAATGCCTCTCAGTTCTTTTTTTTTTTTTTTTTTTTTAAGAAACGCCAGTAATTTTAGTCATGCTCCCAGAATGTGAGCTCAGTAATAACAGGAGTGCTCGCACTTGTTGTTTGCTGCGCTCTATTTTTAGAGCAGCTGCTCTATTTTTAGCTCGAGTGACACGAATAGATCCAGCAAATCACAAGTCTGTCTTTGTGCTTTTTAGCAAAGGGTTGTGATGTCATGAAAGTTGAGTGGAGTAAAGTGATTGTGAGTATGTAAACACACCAATTTGCAGCTTATCCTTTCTTACTGGAGAATACAGTCTGTTTTCAAATCTGACAATTGAAGACTCTTGTTTTTCACACAACAGGACAACAGAAAAAAACAAAAACATTTCATATGTTTTATTCTGAATAATGGAGTTGTATTTAAATGTATAGAAATAATCTTCAAAAGCACAAACTTGGATTGAAGACAACAAAACCACATGATTATAAGTAATATATAATTTATTCTAATAAATAACAATGAAGATGTAAATTGTGATTTTATGTAAATTAGATGATAGAGATTCTGCAGAGTAGTTTAGATAAAATCAGGCACAAAAGCCTTATTAGGTGGCATTAAAGGGGAAATGTCATGCAAAATCTACCTTTTTAGCTAATAAATGCATTTTGTTTTGTACTTGGGGTCTGAAGGAGTGAAGAAAATTTTGAATTTAGTCTCACATCAGAAAAGGGGTGAAAGAGGGGCTTGTGGAGTTACAATAAGGAGGAATTCAAAACAAATCATTGCAGTTCCACTTTAGATAGACCCAAACAGATTGATGTGAAATGTGAAAAAGAACATATGTTTCCGTTCAGGTGGCATATACAAAATAATCAACCAATAACTAGATTTGCAAATACATTTATTACAACGTTACACATTTCTTTTAAACAATAGTTCTGATTTTTTCATGTGGTGAGCTGTGGAAAAAGTTATAAATAATTATTATCTTACCTGTTGTAGATAGCTCTTTGAATGACCTGATCTTGGAGAAATTAGGACTTGTTTCCAGTAGACTAACAAACTAATATTCTGAGTGGGGCACTGCAACTTCAAACAGCTTCAAGATCTTTTAGAGGTGAATGTCAGAACTTTTTTATAGCATTAATTTTACATGATGGTTTAGGTAGAATCATTCTCTACCCAATAACACTAACACATGTAAAAGTACATTTATATAAGCATTTACATACACAATATATGGTATGGGTAATTCATGAGTGTATTAAGCAGGAATAGACAGTGAGTATCTTGGTTTTGGAAGTAATTAGCCTTTATGGGTAAAGCATTAATAAATGGGTTGATTTATGATTCATCCTTAATTATTGATGTTTCAAGGTAAACTAACCATTTGTTAATGATTATGTAAGGCTAAATAAAGAGTAGTTGTTATAAAGTGTTTCCAAATGATTTATTATATTATAAGTGTTAGCTTATAAGTGTATATTATAAATTATATTATAAGGTTATTCACACACAATAGATTTCCTTCATATGCTTATTCACATGCAAATCTGTGGCTATTTGCTAATCCAAACAGTAGCAGCAGTACTCCTGGTGCAGCCACTGACTTTCTGATGCATGAAGCCATGGGATCTATGAAACCAAAACAAAAAAGGCAAAATCTGTTACGCACTTTCATTTTCCTATGAAGTTTTAAAACAAAAAAGAAAACTCCCACACAAAAAAACATCTCCCACGTTTAGAAATAAACCTAACATGCAGGAATCTGGGTTGAGCTGAGTCATCTTGTGCACTTATTTTTTATTTTTTTTATGCCTATGTTTTGACATGATGCAATCTATTAGCCACATAAAGCAGCATTTATGTTCCTTATTCTCCATGTCACATATATCCCTTGGCCATAGCCTCGTGTCAAGGTAACTATGGAAGCTGTGTCTGTAGTTCAAGGAAATCAGATCTCACTTTCTACCACCTGCACATTTACTGTCAGCCCAAGACCTGAAACCAATCAATTCAAATCACAACTTATAAATCTGACTGCACATGAGAGAAAGTCATATTGCTCCAACTGACTTCTGAAAAATTGTTACTCACATGTAAATTACCATGGAGAGGAGTCATTTCTGCATGTGTCTTGTTTTCTGTCACGACTGCTATTAAAAATAGAAAGGCCTTGAGTAACCCTCACTTTCTGCTCCACTGAGCCTTTTCTGCTCCACACAAATTCCACGTTAAACCTCTCTTCTTTTTTTTTTCAGTAATTGCTATTCGTCTCTCACTTCTCTGTGGTTATCCAACAAGTTGAAGCTCAGAATCTATAAAAGGAAACAGCTGAGCAATGTGAATTTGCAAATGCTGCTGTTTTGAGAGCAAGGTGCTTTCAGAACTTGCTGAAGCAGCGATGTGATTTTCCCCACTGAGTGCCTAAACTTTCAGAATGACACATATCTTTGGGAGATTGAAAAGAAAAAAGTAACTCAGAGTCGATATGCAACATGTAGCTGCAGACATTATCTTTGCTTTTGTCAGCAAACACTAAAGTTAGCGCTCATATGACTCTTTTGTAAAACAGTTCTGCAACAAAGACAGGTCCATGTTTATGCTGCTTCTGACAGTTCATACATCACAGATGGAGCAGAGAGAATTCAAAGCTTGACAACAGAAACTGGTGCACAACTGAAGCAAAGAAAATGTCAGGAAAGATCAAAAGAAACGCTATTGCCAAAATAAAACCCATAAATGATTTGTGGCATTAAATTTCACTATTTTTCATTCATGTTGAAGAACATTCTGCAATAATATTTCACAATCTCCAGTATTTAAATCTGATTTTGGAAATTCCTAAGTTCAAACTTGCAATATTCCCTTCAGTTTCATGTTTATTTGAAAGCAATACAGTTAAAGAATATCATGCAAGCAATGATTTAGTTTTCCTATAAAACAAAAAAACTGCCACAAATCACTCAGCCACATCATGTATGTCTGTAATTCAAATACAATCTATCAAAGAGACAAACAACTGCTCGTCAAGGCTCGTATCCCGTTACCTCGAAAGCTTAGTGCAGCTGCTGTAATTTGCCTTTGAACTACCTCAAAAGACAATTCAGCATCTAAAAGCCCATCTTCTCTCTAATTACACTGTCTGTGTATTATAGGGCAGCAAAAGCATTCTCAGTATTCCGCTCTGTTTGCTTTGAATTGGCTTGAAACACTAGCTGTTCTCTCTGGTTTTGATTACTCTGCTACTAAAGCTGCTGTTGTAAACTCTCTTTTAAGCTTGTTAATAATCCAGGAACTTTTTTAATGCACTGCCAAATCTGATGGAGTAGTAAAGGTCAAGCATGTAGACTAACATTTGACATTATGACTCATACTTATGCAGAAGAAATTATTAAAAAAAATAGGGATCACGCTAGGTACTTATGTGTAATCAGTGTCTCACCTTGCTAATAGTAGCAAATAGTAGCCTGGTTGATTCGCTGCAAACCAGTAGTTTGCAACATGCCTGATTCGCAATTCTTTTCCTCTTTTTTGCAATACTTTAAAAGTTTGCTCCAATTTTGCATTACAGTTGGATGGAAACATGGCTAGTGATATGCAGTATTTCTGATGTCTAACAGAACTTTTTTGCTTTACTTGTTAGAAATCTCTTTTGCAATAAAATAAAATAAAATAAAATGAAATTTTGTGTGTTTTGTATTAACATGCTGACTGGATTTTAAATAACTTTGTTACAAGAATAAATTGTGAGCCATAGATGAAGAAATACACTACATAACAAATGTGCAAAGCAATACAGAGCTTTTTATTTTAATAAATAGTGGCAAAGTAAATCATGCAAAAGTGGTAAAGTGTAAAAATACACTTTTAGTTTTTCAGTTTGCCACAATCAACAAATAGAGGATGCAGGTTAGGGCGTCTGGACCAGTATGTAACGGCTCGGCTAACCTGCTTCCATGTTAAAGTTGGTCTAGATTTGACACAAGTCCTCGATTTTGACCTACATTTGTCGATACAGGGTGTGTGCACGACTGGAGCAACGGATGAGACAGTGTGCTGAGAATAAGAAAACATAGTCATCTCTCACATCCGGAGTATGCAAGGCAAAAGCAAGAAATGAGTGAGTCAGCTGCTAATAGGGCTGGTATGCACAATGTGGATCGAAACTACTGGGAGAGCAGATTTTAAAGTGATACTGATAAACACAGGTGAAGCAATTAGTCATAGCCTTTGATGAAAGTTTTACTATAGAGGCTGTGGTTGGATAGAGTAAAAAAAAAAAAAAATATATATATATACACAGCAGCAGTTATGAATATGTGAAAAAATGCTTGTATTCATAATGCGCAGGAAGTTTGTTTTGGTTAATTCAAATCTAGATAGTGTATAATTCTTGTGCATACTTTGTGCATTAGCAGGAAATGTATGTGTGTGTGAATGTAACCGGGATGAGAAAACAAGATGTTTTAGAGGAAAGTAGACAAGCAGCAGAATGCAACAGAGACACCCTTAACATCTCTCTCTTGTGCCTGAGTGGAGGTGAATTATGGAGATGTGTATGAGAAGAAACAATTTGTGGAGGCAAAGAGCTGAAAAAAACAGTCAGGGATACAAACTGTCACTCTAAACTGAAGGCGTTTAGTTTCATGTTTGCAACATAATCATCTACTCAAACAGCAAAAAGCAGTGACGAACATTAATGCATTTTTGTAAAAATAATATTGATACGATTGTGCTAAAAAAAATCACACAGCTGAGATGAATGTAGATATTGTTGAAGTTACAGGAAGTGATGACAAAGGGGAATGTCTGCATGTGAACAGAGTGCTACAACAGCAGACATCACAGACTATAGAGAGGAATCTGATGTTATTTTAGATTATTTTGATTTTGATTATCTCTTGAGTTCAAAAGATATTGTCTCATTAAACAAAGACCAGGGAGTTCCCCTTTGATTTCACTTCCTGTTTCACTTTGGCTGAGAGAAAATGTGACAAAATGGTTAAAATTACATGTAATAGGCCAAGTTTCTTAAATAGAAGGGTGTTTTCTTTGATGTTTTGTATTTGATGGACACTTTAATGTAGTGATTCACCGTGACAAAACACCGCCTTTTACAATGTACTGTATTCCAAGTGCAAGATAATTGGTTGCATGTTCACACAGAAGGTTCATCCTCTGGAATCCCAGCTACACCTTACTGCAGGAGAAAATGTGAAGAATTTTTAAGACTCCACCCCTCAGGCACTTACTCACATGGCGTCACACAGGTCCATGTACATGTTCCCAGCGACTCTATGTTTAGTAGCTTAAAAAAATCTTTTCGCAGCAGCAGGTTAAGATTAGAGTCTGCTTTTGGTCAAACCTGGCCAGAATGAACCAGATTGACTGGGTACAAACTTCACCTGAGTGTCAGATTAGCTGTGTGTATACAGCAGAAAGCAGCCAAAGGCATGGGAATGTAGGACAGCCAGAGAAGCAATTTGTGCTTTAAGTAGATAGCTGCACAGTAAACATCCCCGAAAATATCCCTGTTGCTCCATATGTTGCTTTTCCTGGAGGATTATTCCAACCAGGAATGGAAAGGTTTATTCTTAGAGCCCCAGTTTCTTTTCTGAGCAACTATTACTGCTATTTATAACAAAGCACATCTCACCGTTTTCTTCCCCAACTATTAGTGCTTCTAAATCAAGTGCTGTCTAAAAGCTGTCCAAGTGTAATCAGCTCTGCGCTGGACTTGGAACAATCTCATGTGATTTAGTTATGCTGAATGACTGTGCTGAATCAGCTAACGCCAAACTCTGGAATGATCTGCTAAAATGTGATCAAATATCTGCCTGAGCAGATCATCCTGCTAATCTTGGAAGACAATAAAAACTGGGAGTACTAACACCGTGTTCTGAAACTCCGAGCTATTACTGTTAGGCGTGTGGCTGTAGTGTGTTAAATAGGCCCGGGATGTGTCACTCATCACCTTTGTGACTCTGTGTGACTGTATGTCTGCATCTCTTCCGAAACAAATATTGAGTTTTCTGCTGCAGACATGTTCAGTTATGTGTTTTACTGATACTCCAATGAGTTGTTTGTCTGCCTTTGAGTCAGAGTAAAGGAGAATTTGCAGGGTGGGGATCAGTTTGATTCAAACAGAAACACAGATGAAGACAGTTAAACTTAGTGGGAATAAAGTCACACTCATTTTTGAAACCTCTTTATGAAACAATACCCCCCGTCTGTCACCATGAAATCTTATCTGTGTCTAGAGACAATGGGTGTACGCTATTAGTTTGGTCTGTTGAAAATGTCGTTTGAGCAAGGGACTTGCATATGAATGGAAATTCATCAGTGGGTGTGTGTGAGCCATCTGTCAGAGGGTGTGTGTGTCTCTGTGTCCTCGGGTACCTTGTGAACAGTCTGCTTGCGGGTGTGTGTGAAGAATGAATTGCCACTCGCAGCAGTAGGTCCTTAAATGCACCAGACACCTGTAAGTCACCCAAGTTTCTAAAATTGAAGCAAACAATACATCTTTGATCTAAACTGAGCACTGTATGCATGCAGACATGTGGTCACACGGCAGACACATGGCTCCCAGCTCCTAAAATCTAACATGCAAAGTCCACAAAGAGAGGACAGATTCTACTATTTGTTGACTTTTTCTGCAGCCAGCCGTGCAAACAACAGGAACAAAGTGAGGAAAGCAGATCTAAGCTGCAAGAATAAAGTACCCTCAGCTGACCAGACAGCTCAAGTGTTATTTTAGGAGCTCATGTACTGAGGTTGATGACCTGCTCTAACCCTTTCTAACTGACTAAAGGAGACCTTATACAACCCATCCTTGTTTACAAGTTAAGTCTGCACGCTCTGGAATGCTCCAGCACGTTATGTCATCTGTACAGATTTTATTGGAGTTGCATTACACAGATTGTTTGGGTGTAGCGTTCTATCAGCAGTGCGTGACTTCTAACGTGTTCTTTCAAAGAGTACATCTGCAACTTAGACCATGTTCCTCTTGTACCACATAAACATTATGTGACTTTTTTTTAAAACAGACATGGCATCTGTCGCCTTGAAAATGCATTTATTTCAGGTCTCTGCTCTTTTGAGATTACCTTCTGCCTTGAATGATAAGATTAAAAACTTTTGTTAATAGGATTAGTGAGCCTTTACACCTGCCACTGTGTTATGGGTGAAAAAGGCACATGCTTTCAACTCATCACATCCTGTCTTGCAGTTTTACATCTTTATTTCATTAGCTCAGAGAGAGACAGCCAGTCTGCCACATTACTTTACAAATATATATATATATATACAGTATATATATATATATATATTTTTGCACATTTTATCAAAGTCAAAGGTCGGAGCCAGTAGCGGTGCAACTCTTTCATGCTGACAGACATTTGATGTTTTACATTTCAGCACAACAGATGCTGCTGAGAAGCGAGGCTTCCTCGGTCTTTCAGTTGAGGGATCTCTCCAAACACGAGCCCACCCTGCTGCTCAAAAAGAAGCTGTGTTGTCTAGCGCTGATGATGTGTGGGCGCTGGATGTTTGATGCCACAGCCACCTGTAAGACTTGTGTGTGGAGAGAACCCCCCCACCCCCTTGAGAAATTCAGCCCATACACTTCCTAACCAGCCAGTGAAAACCAAAACAAGTAGAATTTCCTCACCGCAAAAAAAAAGTGCATTCACAACAACAGTGCCCTTTCAGTCTTGAAAACATGACTGTCCAGTGTGCATGCAAACACAAAGACCACAGTAACCACTTGAAACATGACTGGTAAACACAAGCCTATGTGTTACAGCAAATCGAAAACAGGCCAAATTAAAATCCCCCCAGAAACACCTGCATAAAGAGACAACACACAAACAACAGCTCCCCTGGGTCTGATGAGTTACATAAGTGGGAAAAAAGTTTTTGAAAGAAAAAAACATATTCTCTGTTGCTTTGCAGACTGAATCAGCTTATAAGTGTAGAAAAGGGAGTTTCTTGAAGTAAAACTTTGGTTCATTGCTTTATAAAACAAATCATGAATGCCCAGATAAGTCTGACTAACTATGGTGCACTCCAGTGGGTCCCAACTTATTTTCCTCAAAGTCCCCCCTTTCTTTTATCCAAGCCAAGCTGAACCCCCCCCCCCCCCCCCCCACACACACACCGACACACCCACACATACCAATTCCTTGCTACTCCCCTTCCTCTCCCAAAGACACGTTCAAGCTTTATCAAAAGTAATAAAATAAAAAAAAGTTACAAACTTTTATTTTGAAAATAAGGAAAGGAAACACTGAGTTATACAGAGGTTCAATTATTCAAATCTACTTGTTTTGATGATTTTTTATGCACAAACTATAAATTAATATTTTCACAACCTCTGAGAAGACAAGGTTATGTGCTCCTGTCTGACACCCCTCCACCACCCAGGTCTAGTCTCATAATGACATTTTTTTTTTTGCATGTGAAATGTTTTCTTGAACCTGAAAGATTAAAAGTAACACCCCACCCCTGTTTTTAAGTATGACACTGATCAGCTGTCCTCTACTCAGCGAGTTCCTTACAAGCACAATAACAAGATATCATTATTCTGGGAAAACCTAATGCATCATATTGGATTTGCTGTGAGAGCAGTCTTCAGGAAGCTAACACGAATTGCACACAATGCTAGTGAAACGGCCTTTCTGTCCTTTGGCGCTCACGTCATCTCCTCTGCAGGCTGTCAGATAACCCTGAACACAAAAGGGTTTCCTGTCAGTTAGATAATCATCAGACACTACGTTCACTTCCTCCACCCTGCCAGCCACAGTGACTGCAGGCCAGAGAGGCTAACAGGGTGCAGTGCGCTGATCTAGGACCAGCTTTCGCTTTTTCTTCAGTCCGTGATGCAATTAAGCGCAAGCTGACTCTTAGTCTGAGTCAGTGTTGGCGCTGCCTGGTGTGGACATGCAGGTCAGAGTTCATCATACTGCATTGGAGGGGTCAAGCCACTGAGTGACCTTTGTCTTGTTTGGCCCTGTGCCTTGGTGTAGAAACAAATATGTCATCTACTGATGAAAAGATACTGGGTCAAGATGAATTTTTATCCTTTTTTTAGTAAAACTGACATTTCATAATCAAAATTTGGGACATTTTCAGCAAATTTTTAGAGTTGAGATTTATTTTTTAATAGGGACGTTTAAGAAAGTAAGGAAAGGAAATAAATCAAAAAGAAAGGATTATCTTGTACAATGTAGTTGGGCACTTTGTTGTTGTTGTGGTCTAATGTGGTTTTATTAAAACTAAACTTTTGCTTTGGATGTCTGCTTTCCACAGCTTATCATAACTCTAACACAACTGAAAGTAATGAAACCGTTATTGTAATGAAAGCAAGTTCTCATTCACTAAATGACTTTTAATTTTTAACTAAATTAAATCATTTTTATTTCAGTTTTGATCAAGGCTGTCATTTCTTAACCACTCAATCATTAATTTACAACAATGAATAGTGCAAACATTGTCCTTTTGAAAATTCGAACAGAAAAAGCTTGTAAAAAAAAAAAAGGACAGATCTTTTATTTGAACCCCAAAGCAAATATGTACTTTAATTTAGCATAAAATGTTTGAACATGGTTTTGAATTCAGTCCCACTCTTTTTAAATACTTGTTATTGAGCAAACTCTTTGAAAACAGTC
This sequence comes from Cynodonichthys magdalenae, assembly GCA_031762555.1. Lineage (NCBI taxonomy): Eukaryota > Metazoa > Chordata > Actinopteri > Cyprinodontiformes > Rivulidae > Cynodonichthys > Cynodonichthys magdalenae. The sequence goes on along the minus strand of JARVJO010000394.1, from coordinate 7,866,192 downwards.
TTTTATGTTGTCTTTGGCAAAGCATAATGATGTTTCAAAGCCTGCAGCTGTTTTAATAAGTTCAGCAAAAAAGTAATTTAGGACAAAAGATAAAAGACGAACAAATTTATGATCAATGTAACCAAATATTTGCTGATTATAGTTAAGAACACAGAATAGTTATTTCACAAGTTTTAAGTTGGAAATATTGAAAAAATATGTTTATAGCTAAATTTCCCAATGTCACCAATCCTAAAAGTTGTAAACGCAATGGGTTTCTCTCACTACATGCAGCGCTGAGTGTAAACAGTCACACTGTAGGCTGCACTGTACATGCGGGTGTGAGTGTGTGAAAGTGTGAGAGAAACAGAAACCAGGTCACAGCTCTGGGCGGGGGGACTCCTCTGCTGAAGGAAACTCCACTTAGAGCGACATATTCTTCATGGCAAAACATCATGGGTACTGCATCTACAGTTTGTTGTTTTTTTTAAACTTTCTGTGAAAGACTTTCACGTCTCGCAGTAAAAAACTGGAAACTTCCACAGACAAACAATCATTCAACGACTGAAAACTGGTTCAGGTTTTCTAACTTTTCTTTGTATTTTGTGCCTATGACAGCTTATGGAACTATGAAACTGAATGGTACAGAACCTCACACCAAAAGGCTGGCCACATGCTACCCCACATAATGATAAGCCCACATATGGACACCTACATACCACCCGCACAGACAACAGTTGAAAGTGTCCCATAGAGAAAGAATCATGAGTCATACGCCTCAGTGCTGTGAGGTTCTCTCCCTCTCTCACAGCTCTGTGTTGTGTGGTCTGACCATGCTTTAAGATGCTACACTTCACCTGCTCTGACTCACCCTCCTTTTTTTGTTTGTTTGTCTGAAAAGGTCACACTGTAAGCTCAGAACAGTGCCAATCAGGACCACTTGGCCAGAAATCTTGTTCCTGATGAATGAGCAAACATGTGGTAATCTGTAAAATATACTGGGAAAAGAGAAAGAGAAGAGAAATATATTTCCAGAGGTGAGAAAAGCTTTAAAATGTTCGTCTTTTGAAATATTATAACTATACTAAGAGCTGAAAACTAACTTGCTCAGATTGAAATAGTGCTAACCTTTATTTAACAAGGAGTTGCACAACATTCAATACTAGAATTTTGCTGCTTTTGCTTCATTTCAGGTAACACTGCAAAAGCTGCCATTCATGTCAAAACCAAATGAAATTGGAAAATGATTCTATAGGATTCAGATTTTCTATTTCATGACTCCTTCTGGTAGGTTTGAAATTCTAAAGTGTTTTATTAATGAATTGCTAAAACCCTCCTGCAGGTCACAGTCTTCTGGTAAGGATATTTCTGATAATCAATTTTTGAGTATTAGATATAAAACCATAGTTTAATGTATGCAAATGTGTTGCATATTATCCATCCATTATCTTTAACCTGCTTCTTCCTGTCAGGGTCACGGGGGTCACTGGTGGTCACCATGTCCATCAGTTACTGTGTGGGGGGTGGGGTACACCCTGGACATGTTGCAAGTCTATTACAGGACCACACATAGAGGCAAACAGGAAATGCCTGAAAGAAGACCCATATGTGCATGGAGAGAACGTGCAAACTCTGCACAGAGAAGTCCGGGATTCAATCCAGCATCCTTGTTGCTGAGAGGTGACAGCTCTACCAACTGAGCCACCGTGCAGCTCTGTTGCATGTTATGCATAATGCAAATTCTACCTGTATGCATGAATAAATGAGTTGTTTGGGTGGTCCTGAGTAACACTATAAGCCTAAAGTTAGATGTAGATTCAGTAAAGTGGTTGTTATTCCTGGAAATATTTCCAACTGTCAATATGAGGCAGATCAAGGGAGCGCGGCGTGTTGAAACAATGATGCATGTCTTTCTCCTGAGCACCACTGAGCAGTTGCTGTGGTGACTAAGACGGGCATTGTGCATCATGAAGCTCATGTTCAGCAGAAGTTCTGTTGCACAGAGCCGTCTGCTGCCTCCTCAAAGCACCGAAGGCCAAACTGCTCATCTCTTCACTCCTCTGTTGTTCTGTCCTTTTCTTTCTTTCTTTTTTTTCTCCTCTCACCCTGAGTCACTGCTCCCGGGGGGGAAACGAGGGGGGTAATTGTGAGTCATTCCTGAGGGTATGATCAAATGTGTGTGTGCGTGCAAATGCACACTTCTGTGTGTGTTTCATGGGCGATTGTGTGATTCAGTCGAGTGGGCTGTGAAACCTGAGGAGTGGGTAGTGAAAGAGAGGAGCAGCACCGGCACGATACAGAGAGTAAAAGGCAGTCATCTTCTTTTCTGTTCCTTTTCTTCTCCCCCTGCCCTCAGGGAGACACAACAGCTGCACCGGAGAGAGCAACACCCCTTAAACTGCTTCACCATACACCATATACTATAATGCTTCATGCAGAAGATAATTGCTACCAACACAAAGCAGCTTTGTGCATTTTACCATAAAACTGATACTGAATCTGTGAGATTCTCATAGATTAGACAGCATTCTGATCAGCTGTTACTCAGCTATTTACAGAGAATAAGATGAGGCCTTAGCAGCATTTATGATTCTTTACGAGGCAGGACAGCTGTCTGCAGCATCTCACACAACCCAGGGGACCATGTAGTAACAATACAGAGACCTACCTCTGACCTGATGACCTCTCACATTGCTACTTGTTGACCTTTCACCTCAGGCTGACAGTTCAGCGTGTGCCTCCTGAACAATAAGCTGACGGCCTTTTGTTTGCTAATATTCAAAATGGATGGACAGATTTTGACCCTGCAATGAATGCAGACAATTCTGGTTTTACTGACCAGCAAATGTTTGATTTTGCTGGACTCAATCTTAAAGTAGACAACTAGTCTCTCTCTTTGTCTCTTTTGTTTTCGAAATTAAATGATTAAAGCTTTAGAATGCATGACATGATACAAAAAGTTTGTTTGTGGTTTTTCTATGTAGATTTTTATGTGTATTTTCTTTGCAGGACAACAATAAATAATCCCAAAGTTTGGTCTTGAGTTGATATGGATACACACATTTGAGCATCAAGTAGAAAGTAACAAACAGGTCAGCAGAAATGTGCATGCACGACGGCTCAGTGGTTTGCACTGACGCCTCACAGCAAGAAGGTCCCTGGTTTGATCCCCGGTTCGGACCTGGGGTCTTTCTGTGTGGAGTTTGCATGTTCTCCTTGTGCTTGTGTGGGTTTTCTCTGGGTACTCCAGTTTCCCCCACCCCTAAAAACATGTACAACAGGTTGCCTTCAGGCCCAGGCCTCCCTTGAAAAAGAGATCTGAGATCTCAACAGGACTTGCCTGGTTAAATAACCGTTAAACAAAATAAATAAAAACTCCTGACAGGACCCACAATCTGTCACTCACAGTAACTGATCCTGGATATTTGCTGCTACTTTGCACACTGCTCCACCTTATTAACCAGATGTTTTACTGTTGGGGTCTAAATGAGTCACTGCGTCTGTAGTGAGTACTTCAGACATTTCAATTTTTACACGCCAGACATTCCTAACGCCTCTAAAACTGCAGGACGTGTCTAAAAATGAAATAATTCAATTAAAGGATCTTTCATTCCTCACTTATCTGCAGTGTTTAAAATAGAGAAAGTTTAAACACTTTACTTTTGTGGTGAAAATGCAGTAAAAATACTTTAGTGCAGGGCTATTCAAGTGGCAGCTCACAGGCCATATCCGGCCCGCGGGTGATTTCCATCCGGTCCGCCAGTGAGCACACCACCCCTCCACCAAAAAATAAAAAAAAACAAAGAACAATTTTAAACTTTCTTTTCTTTTTAACTTAATTGTATATAAACATAGATTTCAGATCATTTGTAAATTAAAAATTTATGTTTCAATGCAACAAAATAAATTAAAAAAGTAAAAGATAGTACTTGTTTCGTTACATGCTGCAGTGTTTCACCTACTACTGCCCTCCCCCACTGCAGTTTGTCATCTTTATTCTCCCCTCACTTGGTCAGAGTCCGTCTCCAACATGTAAGGCTGGATGGACAAGTCTTCCCTTTTTGACATCTTTTAATTTATTTATAAATAAGAAGTTTCTGCACCGCTACATAGTCCTAAACCCCTCTATCAAACTAGACTGGACCAGTATGGAAGCTGGAGGGAGGTGGGGTGTGAACCACCATGTTTGGATTTAAGGAGACAGTGTCATTCTGTATAAATACCCATAAAATCCCATCTAAATACCCATCTTATGCAAAAGCAAAGGTGGTGTGAAAGGTCTTTTATTAGTGTGTGCATAAACTGTGATTATTTTTGAGAGTGACAGCACAACTGTCTTGTCAGCTGTTTACTCAATTCCACTTTCCCATCATTTTTTTACCTGTTTATTCATTTCTGGATCATGGGGATCAGTAGTGCCCTCGTCCAGCAGTCATTGTGCGAGGGGTATAGGTGCACCCTGGACGGGTTACAAGTCCATCACAGGATCCAGAACCTATTTTATAACAGAAACTCTCAGGGCTGAACATCTTTGTGATCTACAGTGTGTTTAAGATTCATTTCAAACCTTGGTCACAGAGCTGTGTCAGAGACATCTGGTTCTGTTTAATACTTGATCATATTTTATGATAAATCAGAATAAGAGATTGTCAGCACTGGCTTCGAAAAGAGAGTGGAGGAGTAGAGTGAGAAACTACTCATCCCTCCAACACTACCTCCCCACTCCACCCCCTAAAACAGTCTGCTCTGCAGAATGCCGTTCAATATGAGTAAAAAGGCAGCTGCTGTGCAAAAGCCATGCTATAGTTTAACCAAAGCATGTCACAAATATCACAGTAAGGCTTTAGAAAACTGTGTGAGCTTATCAAAAATAATATTTAATAATATTTCTTCTTCTTCTTCTTTCCGGTCAAACTGCTTAAACAAACAAAACTGTAATAAGTGTTTAAAATAGTAACCCAACTTGAAAGCGTGCAACCCTTCAGTTTTCTCTGGCTTGAAAATGAATTGATACATTTTTTTCCCCTTCAAACAGCAAGATGAGTACTTTAATAAAGTCGTTATTGAACATATGTTTCAGGCACACGCCTTGTTGAGACAGGTTGTTCCACAGGCTATTTTAAGAGTCCTCTTCTGTAAATCAGTTATTAAAGTCAGGCATGTTGGTGGTGGTGGTGGTGGTGGTGGGGGGGGGGGGGGGTCACAGAGACAAGTTCTTCTTTTTGTACAGGAAGACTGTAGCTGTTTGTTATATATACCTTAATGCTTTGCTGTCAAAATGTTTTTTCATGTTCATTTTTGCTGATCTTTTGTCTAAAAATAGCATTAGGTCATTCCAGTAATTACTTAGTTATTTGAAACTGATGTATTATGGTAGAAAATGTGGAATAACAAATGTATTGCTGGTAACATTATTGTTCCAACATCAGCAAGCGAATAAAAGTAAATGACAGTGCACTTTTACTGAAACCAGCTACTGCCTGTGCATGTTAGAAAAGAGCTGTAGTAATACAACCTCTGAGTTCTTTCTAATAGCTATCGATCTCCTTTCCTGCTTTTTATGGAGAGCATCATTAGCAGCCTGCATGTGTGGGTTTATGTGCATGTGGATGCAGAACACTTGTGTGTTTGCAGTACAAATTCAAAGAAGTGCGTACAAGTTTGAGTGAAACCCTATAATCTTTTGACAGTCTTGGCTTAAAGCACATTTACAGGGAGCCAAATGAAACACTCGTTACTCCAGCCTTGTGTTCGATTCTCTTCTCTCCGGGTCAGAATGTCCTGCACCCTTTCCTTTGTTCCTTTATTTGCCTCATCTGCTCCCTCCAACTTTGCTTACCTCACACACTCTGTTTAAACGACTCCACCTGTGCTTTCACTGCACCACATAGAAACCAAATATCACAAAGCCTGGTTACTCAAAATGCTTTCTTGTAATTGCTGCGCACATGTGCACCGGTGTTGGAGGATTCTCCTCTATCACCACAGATTAAAGTAAGTCCTATGCAAGTAAACAACGAATAAAAATGAAAGCCCACCAGTGTCGCTTCTGAGTCAGTATACACCGCCCACTCTTTTTGAGGGGGAGGTGAAAGTAGTTGGTAAATGACATGGGGTTTTTTGAAAACCAAGTCACAGTGATCGGGTGCACCACAGATATTATGGTGGGATACAAATGTGCAAAAGGATATATGTACAAAATGTGACAGTTAAATGGCATCTAGATAATGGAGTGATGTTTTACTGTAAAGGAGCACCAAGTTGCACCGATAAATGTCACCAGTTATAAAAGTCAAATTAAAAATGTTCATAAGACTTTTGTTTTTTCCAAGAAACAAACTTACAGTTCTCTTTTCAGCAGCTGGTAATGTTTGTAATGTATGAATCTTCTTTGCAGCGGTGGATTCTGCAAAAATCACTAAACTATCTGTTATGAGACAAACACAGCTCAGTCTATACAATAATAGAGGACATGTGAACTTAAGTTTGACACTACAGTTTGTCCTCATTGTAAGGCCACATTCTCTCCATAGTACAGCTTGTTTCAGCATTCCAGGAATTCAAGTACATTCCGCACTCAGCTGAAACAATCACCTATTCTAACACTGTTCTTGGAGCAGCGGCTTCAGATCTTTTGAAGCGTGCCAGAACTTATGAGCAGATTTTTAAAGCAACGTACAGATTTTTTAAAGTGAGGTTTTGCAGAAATCGTTTAAACAATAGCTGTGTCCCAGTTCAGGGGCTGCAGCCTGCCTAGACCAAGACCCACTGCCAAGTTTGTGACCACGCTGCAGCCCGTTACCATAGTGATACATTTTAAATGGCGTGCCTTCAGGCTTCAGATGTGTTGGGACATGTATTGACACGCCTTTTCACTGGAGGAAAAACTTCACAATTAAAAACTTGACACGTAAATAAATAAATAATAAAAAAGCATTAACAGTTAATAATTTACCTCCAATATCATTACTTGTAACTGCATTTTATTTAACATCTCTCTCTGCTAAACATACATGCAAAAATTAATTATTCGGTCCGAATTTAGAATTTTCAAACTACTCAGACTTGGTAAAAAATAATTAAAAAAATCTCAGCCATTTTCGTTTCCCTGTTTAGTTTGCTTTTTAGCTCAACAAATCCTGGAATATCTTCAGCCGGGAAAGATACTCAGATGCAGCCTTCAGTTTGGGGTTTTGTGGGACAAATGTGGACTTTGAAAGATGCAGCCCCTGAATTGAGACATAGCCAGTACCTATGTACGTCAGTTTTGTTTCCCCCCTCACCGCTCGGTCTAGTTGTTAGCTCATAAATTTGGACATGATTAAACACAATTTCTCCAAAGTGAGCTTGTTCAAAAAGCTATCTACAACAGGTAAGATAGTAAACGTTCATAATCTTTCCACAAAAGCCCACTTCAAAGGATTTAATCTCCTTCATGCATAACACTAAATAGAATTAGATTACTGCCACTTGGTGACTCCCACTGTTACCAGAGTTTTGTTACCATAGCTCTGGTTTACTCCTGTTTCAGGTTAAAGGAAATGCATAAGCACCATGTCATTTTTACCTGCAGGCTGCACATGGCCTTTAAGTGAATAAAAGCAGGAGCCGTTGTTTCAGATAATAGAGATGTGTAATAGTCTGTTGGTGTCAAAGGTTTGGGGCAGATTATGGAAATCAGGAGAAAAAAGGAAACAGTGCAGGTGAGAAGAAGGGATGACTCCTTCCAGTTTTGCACAAGAGATTGACCTTTAGGAGATTATGTGCTATATGCCAATAGGAAGACACAGAGGTCAGATTTATTCTGTAATAAGTCAAGAATCATAAGTCCATTACTCATATTTCTACAGATTATTCCAAGTGTAATTATTATGTAGAATTTATTTTCACTCAACCTTATTTGGTTTCATGCGACTAAGGTCAGTAGTTCCAAACATAGACAAGAGAGTACTGAGTGATGTCACAGAGAGGCATCCCATAGTTGGCTCCAGAGTTGCTATGCGTTGCATGCCAGCACTGCATGACCCTCTTCACAATGCAGAAGGGCTCTATCTCTAAATAACCAAGGTAGAGATTAAACCCGAACAGCACCTCATGTTCCCTCCCTCATCCTCCACGGTCAGGAGGCAACATGTGATGAGACAGTTCTGTTTTCTGCTCCCATCATGTGCTGCACAGGATTCAGTCAAAGCAGATAAGATATAAATATTGTTGACAAGAGGCACAAAAAATATATATATTTGAGGCATGACACAACATGCTGTCAGTCATGTAACATGAGTCCTTCGCGGGCTGTAATAGACGGTGTTTGGATCCTCGCAGGAGCTAGTTTTGTCACCTTCAGATAAACAGCCACAGAAAAAGGTGTGCTTATTTTTAGAATAGTAATTTGAACTTAGGGATAACAAGGAAAGAGGTGATACAGAAAATCAATTAGAGGTATTTACAGCCACTGGTGGACTTAAAAAAAAAAAAAAAGAAAAAAAAACTTTTTACTTTTGACACGATTATTTCTAACGTTTAGTAAAATCTGATTGCATACTTCTTTTTTTGTAACACATCAGGCTCCATCTGGAAGCTTGAGCCTGTCTGTTTACATCACTGTTTAAAATGTACACAAGTTTTTGTTTTCAAGTTACATTTCAACTCATACCTTTTATTTTAAATAACCAGCATCAAGGGTGTAGATTGCAGCTTGAGATGTTGATTAAGATCTGACTTTGGATTTGGTGGCTGCAATAATGTTTATACACATCTCTGTTAGCAAAATATTTTTACAATTACTGAAGACATTTTACTAAACTTTCAGGAAGTAGTACATTTTTGATTCTCTTTTGGGTGTTGCTTTTCTGTAAAAGTTGTTTTATTTTTTTAAAGATGTTCTGATTATGAGATGATCAATTAGCATTTAGGCCATTCTTGCAATTTATTAAAAAGTGTGATTTAATTGTTTAAAGTTTGAACTCTTCAAAGCCATTGCAAATCTCTAAAATGCGTTTCAGTTTTTGTCCCTTTTTTTGCATTTTTAGATCAAAGGTGAAAAGTGAAATGATCCAGTGCATCAGTTGGGTTTCAAAGAGGTGAGTCATGTATTTATTCATCAAGCATGTGCTGACCTCTGCTGGGCAAAGATGAATAACTCATCAGGAACTCATGTTTCAAACAGCTGCAGCATCACACTTGGTCAGCTGTGATGAGGATCAACATCCTAAAAAAAAAAAAAAAATCCTCATGGAAACAGATGTTCATTCCTGAACGTCTGTGGCTTCCAGCAAGAATTTCAGTCTGTTATGGTTAAATAACTTTAGAATAAACAGATTCATAAAGTTCAAACTGATTTAATAACTGACGCAGATGGGAAACGGGTCTAAGTACAGCCAGAAGTGATTCACTCAGCTCTCTTACTGGAAACATGAACTTGCATTTTGTTGTATTGCAGAGCAGAGAGCAATTCTAGTAAAAATAACTGCATCAAAACCGAGGAGTGTTTAGGTTGTTCTGCTGTCGTCTCACACTTTCCCAGAATCCTCCAGCCTCCCAATCATTAAGTGTTGATTTATGGCAGGCTGCCATCTTTCAAGCAGCCAATTGTCGAGGAGGAAAGCATCTTCCTCTGCATCGGCCGATGTTTCCTGCTCTCCCTCCTCCCCTTTGAATTATTGGAAAGGCGAGTGGCTTTTATCAGGAAACGGAGGCTCTGCTGATAAGCTGCTCCGGCGGGAAGAAATACACAAGTTTCATAACTGCATTATTTGTGCAACATATTTATCAAACTAAGGAATTTACACTCTCAATAGATCTGAGAGCTCCAGATACTGTCATTGTTTTCTTGATGGCAACATGCATTCTAGTAATATGAAAAGCTTTGTTGTCATTTCCCCTCAAGTGTCATTTGTAGGAATCTGATGCCCACACAAAGCAATGCACTTTCCTCAGCTTCAGCCGAGGTTTCCCTTTATTCTCATTCCTCAAAGAGCAGACACAACAACAGACAGGAGGTGGTTGTTTGGATGAAATGACAGCAAAGCTAATAATGGAGAATTCACATATTGTGTTGGGTTGTGAAAATGTGATTAACTCTAAATTTACATTGTGCTTTCACCGTATGTTCAATTTCACTCAAAAGCACACACACACACACACCCTCACACACACAAATCAGTTTATAATGTTGTAAGCTTATTTCTCTCACTGTATGCATAGTTCATGTGGTTGCGGTAGCTCGGTGGTCAGTGCTGCGGTCGTGTAAACTTGAGGCTGCAGGTTTGAGCCCAGGTTGCCAAATCTGTCATGTGTTTGCTCACTGAAAAAGAGAGCAGCTGAAAGAAAAAAAAAAAACCACCAACTTCATGCAGTTCTTGATTCTTTGTTGCTCTGCCAGATCTTCATCACTGTGTGCAGATTACAGTTTGTACATCTGTTCTTACCTTGGGCACTTCCTGCTCTTGTGTTTATGTGAATGCAGGCTTGAGACTCACCCACCTGCCTCCTGAGCGCCTGCAGTCCTAATTTCCAACAACACGGTGTGATATTTTGTCAACTCTCTGCTGCTGTTTGGTTTTGCTTCATCTCTTTCTTTTTTAAGTTCTGCGATGCATTCATGGCATGTGCGGGGTTCCCTGTACTCACATCCTTACACTTTGATAACTTTATCTGCACACTCAGCAGTATGTGAGCAGTTGTGACCCAGACACAATAAAACTAAAAAAATCTTGTAAAAATCCTGTTATGAGCCCTTTAAATTGTCTTAAATGAGTTTTTCCCTGGTTTAGTTTGGGCTAAGGTGATTACATGAGGAGTGTGGTTCAGAACTACTGATCTAAATATAAACCCAACACCTTCTCATGCTGTATTTTCTAGAAAGATGGATGATGTCATTTCATTTGTTGGAATGGAAACTTCAGCAGACTGTGCAATGGGCAAACATTATCGTTGTGATTCATTGCTTTTCCCCTCTAAAGTTTCCATTTGTATTCAGAGAACAGACAGAAAACCGTTATTATGGGGCACGTTTTGACTAAAAGCAATAATTGGAAATATTTTTGGTCAATGGCAGTCGGCAGAAATGTGCTTAGATTTACAATGAAGCATTAATAATTTGCTGTGTGTAAAGAGTTAAAATAACACTGGCTTACTTGTGCATAAGTAATGCAAATTTTAATAAGAATTTAATCTCAAAGCTGAACTTCATCTTCTTCATAAAACAGAGGCTCAGTTGTGCATCGCTGCCATCTACTGGTACATTCTTGCAGCTCTTTGCTAATGAGAAAGACATTAATTTGTCTTGTCAAAACAAATTAAAATTGTCTTAAGTTTCTCATGTGTCCATGGGATTCTATTTTAGTTAAGTTGCAAAGTTTTCTCACATGCTTCCTTCTATTACTCTGCCCCCCCGCGCGCCGCCACCCACTGCCTGTTTGACAACTACATATTATGTTGAAGAATCATGCTGAACTTATTATCATGGGGAATTCACAGGAAATGTTGTCTGCCAAAGCCAAGGTGGGAAGCTCATTTGGGCTCACACACTTGGTAAAACAGCTTGGGTTCCAAAACCATTTAGATGCATGACAGCCGGTCTGCAGATGCCTGGAGACAAATATATATATATATATATAAATATATATATTTTTTATATACATATATATGTGTATGTGCTGGCAGAACGTGTCGTTAGACAAGTCAGCAAATGTGCTACAATATTCTTTGGCCTGTATTTTCCTTTATACAATTATCACATGTCTGAGGTCTACTTCTATGCTCTCCTTCATTTATCACTGGGAAAAGAAACAGAGTCCTATTAAAGGCCTAGCATTCCTTGAATAAATGCACCGTGCCTGCTGCCTTTAAAGCCAATGATTTGGACTGAGATCATGACAGGTAAACCGTTTTTGTCAAGCTTCCAAAAATAACGTAATCAGATATCACACATCAGAAGGTCTCGTGTTTGATTGATTGATAAACTTTATTGTCCCCAAAGGGGAATTTGGTTTACAGACAGCAGAAAGCAGGCATAGAGAAAAAAATAAAATAAAGCAATAACACAGCATTCATATAGCACACAGTACACTGTTATACCACAACAGTTTATTTGGGCTATCCTAAATTATTATTGAAGCCGACACTAACTGGAACAAATGAACATTTGTACCTTTTTGTGTTACATTTTATCACCATATATCTACCAGCAGAGGGTTCAAAGTATGTGTTGAAGATGACTATTAGCCACTACCACAAAAACATATTTTAGCTCAATATCCCTAAAAGTGACTTAATTTTAGCTATTGAGAGTCAGCTAAAGTCGGTTAGCTATGATGGCATCAGCTCAGCATGACCCCCAATGTTAATGAAACTTTAACTTTATTTAAAATATGTCTAGAAGTTCATGTGATATTTTTCTAACAAGAACATCCCCTACACACACACTGGCAATGACAGTAACCCACCATTCAATATTGAAAGAAGGGGGGGAAAAAGAAAACAAAAAAATTAATTTTTTGTTTGTTTTCCTTTTGCGAGTCAAAGCAACAGGTGCTGCGCAGAAACAGGTTCCACTAAAGTGAGAATGTTCTCACAGGAAATGTCAACAGCACATCAATAAGACAAACCACACAGACAACGAACGCTTCCTCTCCCACCAAACCTCAGCGCAGAACCAGACCACCCAGTGAGAGTCCCTGCAAACAGACACCCTTTCATGCACCTCATACTACGCTCAGGCTTTTTATCAATACTCTGCTCTACACTTCCACAAAGCATCTCAGACTCAACGTTTTCAGTCAGAAAATTTATGCAAGAAATGCTGCATGTTTCCATCCATATCTAGCAGTCAGAGTGTGGGGGGCAGGGTTACACCATGTAAGTTTGTTTCTTAAACAAATCATTTTATATGTCATAGATTGTAAAGTTCATGTAAAGTACAAAAAATAAAAAGCATGTTTACCTTACAAATCTTGTTCAGTTCAAAATTAATTTTACCACATAGTAAAATGTCTTTCTGTCAAATAATCTATAACAGCATATTATTTAAATTAAACTGGATTTAAAGCTGCTTTAGTATAATTTAGTCTCTAAACTAAACTGGAAGCAAAATTGTTGTTTAGGTTCAGATTCAGCAGATATATTCATAAAACTTTCTAAACTTATGCACAAGTTTCAGTTTCTTTTTTAGTGCTACGTAAAAAAAAGTCACTTATGATGAAGAAACTAATATTTACTTATGTACTTACTTACGTTTTCTACTGAAGTGGCAAAAAAAAAAAAAAAAAAAATCCATGATTTTTTAAAAGGTTTTGTTATCATTGTCCAAGTTTCTTAAGTTAAGGAAAAACAAACACAAGTGTACAACAGCCAGGAAAAGAAACATTCCAATTTTTAGTTCTGTTATTATTGTGTATCACAAAGTAGGAAACAAAATACTTAGGCTAGTTCATTTTCTTTTACAGCACTGCTTATATTTGTGTGTCCATGATTTAAACCTATCTGCTTTTCTCCGTGTAAAAAACAAAAAAACAAAACATGGTTCTACTGAAAGTAACAGATGTTGTCCACACGAGGGCAGTAGATATTCAAGAATGGTTGATTAGAAACACTGGAGACCACCAACAATCTTTTTAGAACAAAAGACCAGAGTTCTAAAGGAAGAAAGGGCAACAATCACACAATTAAACTCTGAGGAAGTCAGTTAAAGGTTAAACAAAAAATAATAATAATTAGTTTGTGGTAGGATTCTAAATATATTAACCAGACATGTGTATATCCTTCTTCAAGACAAATAATAGTTTATAATTTTTAACATAAAATTACTGTGAATTTGTTGGTAGAAAATCAGTTTACACTTTATTGTTTCACCTGAAATTTTGAGTTTAAAACAGAATCACAAGAACAAACTGTTCCACATTTTGTCTTTCTGTACAGTGCTATCCAACAAACACCTGCTCTCTGTCCTGACAGGCGGTGCTTGAGTCATGCCTCTGCTGAATCCAGCACTGAGCCACAGGACAGGAGACAGGAAGGAGCAGGAGACAGACACAGACCAGGAAAAGGAGGAAGGACATTAGAAACTGTGCTGCTGCACTGAGACACATTACAAACACAGACAGAGGGGGGATAAACACCGTGGGTGTCTGGACCATGTATATATTTGGAATATATATGATTCGTTTCTAACAACATCCTGTCAAAGTGTTTCTCTTTATTCCGTTCTGCCAGTCTTTGAAGGAGGAGGCCGGGCACAACCTGACAGCACGATTCTTTAGCTGTCACCGCAGTCAAGGTGCAATGGGTAATCTGTGTAAGGCTGACCACCCACATTCGCGAACACATCCCCATGTGCACGCCGGTGCAAAAGCGTCACCGTGGTTGCTCACACTCATTCACAAACAAAATATATCTCTCCTGCCGTGCAGAGACAGTTTAGTGATGCCCCAGTGACTCAATGACAGACTGCCAATCAATCAAAGCCATCCCACCTCATCTCACCTGTAAAATGAGTGTCTGTCCGTCTCCAGGGCCGTGATAGGCTGACTGGCTCTGTCAGTCACAGTGTCAAACGTAGATCAATGGGAACCATGGAATGCAGTGCCTCATAGATTTAGGCATATTTCTCCACGGTCATGCACCGCTGGTGGCAGATGTCTCCGAGGATGGACCCAGCTTCATTGAGCTTCAGAGTAACGCAGAAGCGTGGGTGGGTTGGTGGGTGGGCTGCACATGTCGGTGAAACTAAACACGAATCTAAACACATGAATGACAATAACTGTTGGCACTGCTTGCAAACTAATACAGAAAAAATGTACAGTGTGAACAAGGGAACAAAAATACAAGAAAAACAAGCCAGATTTTTATTTATTCCATTTTTAATCGCAACGTATTTACATGCACAGCGTGTGTTTGATGGAGCCGTGCAATAAATCAGCGTATGACAGCATTCTTTTGTGTACAAACATGAATAAATAACACTACATAAAAATATTTATTAATTACCATCGGTGCATTATACAGCTCATTTTGATTTCTTTCTCATTTTGAAATAAATAAACTTCCACAAAAAAATAAAATAAAATCTATAATTTAATATATCTTTTATCATGATTTGTGTCCAATTGATGAGTCATAATTAAAGAACTAAAACACAGCAGAAAAGAACATGTGTAAATAAACTTAATGCAAAAAGCAAGAAAATATGTATTTGGTAGATTATTTCTTCTTTGTAAAACCTGTTAATTTCCCTTTTAAATGGTGCCAAATTTGTAAGGAACATGCAATTGTGGGATGAGCAGTACAGTTGAGGATGTGGGTTGTGCACATGAAAGTTTTACCAAATCTTCCCTGCAATCAGCTTATTTTGCTGCTGTTATTCACATTTGTTGTTCACCTGTGGCATGAAGCCACCACAGGTACATAGATGATTTATACAAAAGCTACAATATCATATCACAAACTAATAATTATACACAGATAAAGCCAGATCCCTCTACTTTCTATAGTTTTTGTAACCAAATATAACATTTTGAACTATTTATACAAGAGAAAACATGGAGAACAAGTTTTTATACTGAAATGTTTACA
The DNA here is from genome assembly GCA_031762555.1 of Cynodonichthys magdalenae. NCBI lineage: Eukaryota > Metazoa > Chordata > Actinopteri > Cyprinodontiformes > Rivulidae > Cynodonichthys > Cynodonichthys magdalenae. The sequence continues at coordinate 7,850,643 of JARVJO010000394.1, read as the reverse complement.
AAGAACAGTAAAGTAGAATAGGTGGGGAAATCCACTATAATTTACTATGTGCAACTGGAAATAAATACAGGAAATATATCCTGTAATTAAAGGATTTTAGTTAGTTTAGTTTACATCAAAACAAACTGGATTTGGTTTGATAAAATAATTTATCAGACAAATTTCATGAAGCCCCAATGGATCTTTCAAACATTTTGGTGCTTAATGTTTCTATTTTAAAGATTATGTATTTACTTGAACGATGCGAGACTCCAAGGCACTTAGTCCTTAAATTGGTTAAACTGTCCTTATTTTATCATGAAATCATCTTCTTGATCACTGGTTTTTCAAACTTTTCAGGTTCTAATACACAAAATAACATCGCTGGAACTTTGTGAGCCCCTCACTGGCTGAAATGCACAATTAAATGACCTTAAAATTGAATCTGATGAATCCTTTTAAGAGATTTGTTTCATGATTCAGATTTCCAACAAGTTCTTTTAAAGAACTAGTCCAGCAGGAGGGCTCCCTCAGGGGCCTTGGAGGCAAAGTCTTGTTTGTGGGAAATTCAGGTGAAGTTATAAAACTTGACAATAAAACTTTAGCAAAAGATGACTTTGATTTGCATTCATAACTTATTTTTTTTCCTGAAATGTACCATTTCTCTCTTAGTTTGACCTCTTTATCCTCTTTAAATTCACTGTTCTGTTCCATAAAATTATGTGTGGACCTCGGTCCTTTACTGCTGTGAGGCACAAAGTCTCTCATCAAATGACAGAAAAATTATTCATTACCTCAAGGTAAAGGGAGCGAGTGCACAGTCTTGGGATTCATGCTGCTTGGAAAGGGATTTTCTTATTTTTTGTGCTCTCAGGGTAAAATCGATGAGTCTCAGTCCAGTTAGATATTTGCTGCTTTTCCAATTCATTTCTGATTCAAGACACTTGATACCTCAAGAGAACCTTAATGCTAAAATGATAGTTTCCGATTTGCACCACGCACATTTCAGCACTAATTCTTTAAATTATCTCTTCTTAAACCTCTGAAAATCACATTATAATAATTTAATCAGGGATTTTTTTCTCCTAACATATTTATTCAGATTAAATACTAAAGATTTTCTGACACTAAGTAAACCCAGACAAGATAATCACTACATGTGTTGTTTCAGGAAATGGAAACATTTTTTTTGTTTACTTGAGGCTCTTAGTTAGAGAACATTAATTACAGTTGATATGAAAGATACTGAAGACAGACTGAAACTCGCAGGTAAAAGGAGCCGTGTGAAAGATCTTGTTGATATAAAGGTCTGGAAGAGGGTTACAAAAATCAAATTAATCTTTTTTTTCATTTACATCTTTTCTTTTTACTAAGGCGGTTAACTCTCAAGATATGCCACCCTATCTGAGCAGAGCTTATCTTTGAAAACTCACACAAAAAAATGTAATAATCTTGTAAAGCAAGTATTTGCATAAATTGGAAGGGTTCATTTTTAATTTTGTTACAGTATTTCACATTCACAGCCACACTTGAGTTAAACTGATCAACATGTTAATAATAAAGTTAAGGTAATAAGGTCAAACAATAATTGTGCATATATTGTAAACAAGGTGAGTGTTTGAAAGTGCCTCCAACTCTGTGAGACCTTTAGTTTCTTAAGCTCATTATTTTATTTGGAAGTATCATTTCTTTCCGATTCAATCAGCTTCAGTAGCAAGATAGTTTTATGAAAGCAAAAAGCAGTGAAAAGTCATTTAACTTAACAAGATGTACCTTTTTTCCTCTCTAACCAGAGCAGAGAAAAAGAAGCATAAATGTTGGCCTCTATGCTAACGCTGTTCTAGATCTGCATCACTGGCTACAAAAACAAAACAATATTCAGACATTTAAGTAAGTTTATCATAAAAATTGCTGATTAGAATGTTGACATTTAGGATTTATTCTAGTTAAATGTAACAAAGTGACCTCCGAACACACCAACAATGAAGAGACTTTTAGAAATAGAATAATTTGTCACAGTGCATGAGGGTGGTCTTGCTCTCCAGCAGCAGTTATGACTTGGTGACTCAAAATTGCAGGACAATTGAAAAAGCTTTTTGTTGCAGTTTTGCTGAATTCTGAGTTTTTGTGAGCAAGAGGGAGATACTACCAAGCAGGTCACATGTTTTAATTAAAGCCTATTTTGTCTAGCAAAACTGTATTCTAAGCCAGGGCCCCCCAAACAGCATCAGCTTCTGGCTGGGGACCCCTCTTGTAAACCAACAAACAATGCTACAAAATTTGTTAAGAAACATCGACTTTTAAACATTTTTCAACTTTTATTCACTGTTCAGTAATTATTACATTTATTAAGCATGCAATTTTTATAACATGTTTTAAACCCTACAATATTCCCACTGAAAAATCAACTTTTCAACAAACTGTTGCCAATAAGCACAGAACAAAAGAAATCAAACTTTTCTTAAGCTCTCTTAAATAGCATTTAAATATATTGTTATAAATTACATTTTAAAATAATGATTAAAAAACAGATGCCATTTTATGATAATGATTCCACAGATTTATTACATTTAATTTCTTTATTTTTGCATTTTTTTTTCTTATCTTTCCTCCAGCTTTCCAGGCTTCTCCACTACCGCCCCCTGGTGGCCCCCCAGAAGGCTCAGTCCTCACTGTAAAAAAAAACGTTCTAAGCTGCACCCATTATTTGCCCATCTCCACCCGTATTGTACCTGCCTCGACCTGCTTTGTACCCACACCCAGCTGCCTCCATGTTTATGATTTAATTTCCTGGAAAGCACTTTAGATCATCAGCGTGAAGTTTAGATCTGGACAGGTTTTCTGTCAAAGGAGAACTTGATGCCAGAAAAGGTATTTTGCACTCTTTCGACTGATTGGAGAAGCCTGCGACAGAATGGAGATGGGATCAAGAAGCCTGCAATGACTCTGTGACTATTTTAAAAGAACATTTGTTGAACAATGTCTTTGGAACAAGTTTCAAATTCAAGCATCTTTGTGAATCACTTGAAGAAAGTGATATTCAAGATATTTTGACCTTCTTGTGAATGTTGTTTTCCAACAAGTCTGCAGCCCAGTGAGATACCCCCCTGTTAGGACCTGAATTAACCTAGTGTGCCACTCAACAGGGGAATAAAATAAGTTGGAGCACAAGGTTTACCAGCTGGTTTGTGGTCCCAGGCTTGGATAAACTGTAGAAGGGGAAACTTGTCCTGAGTGTGTCTGAGGTGCCGTACAGCCCTGTGAGAGTGGCTGCTCTGCAGATTTAGACTGACGAGGTTCACACCAGCTGAACCGTGTCCCTGAGGAGAACCTTATGTAAATCAGCTGTCCTGAACTCATACTCTCTCTGTTCTCAAAGCAGACTAATTGCCCTCCTTGGCTTAATCATACAAACATGCATGAATACTAAACTTTAGACGCCCTCCTTTTCTGCCTCTTTCTTTTGACCTTACACTTACTTTCTGTTTCCCTACCCACACCCTTTATGCTCCGATCCACTCGACACTACGCTCTTCCTCTCCAACAGATGCTTTTACTCTTCCGTCCTTTCTTCCTACAACTCGTTGCTTGTTTTTCAAGAGGGGAGGTGAAAGAGACTGACTGGCCACTTCAGGGACCAAAGCCATGAGGTAATCCCACCAGGGTTGCATCTCCTTTGTCCGACATCTTAAGGCTTCCCACAGCTCCATGTGGGAAAGTAAGACCACCGGTTTGCATTCAGGGGAAAACACTGGTCTGAGTAATCATGTTGACAGGTGAAGGAGAACTCTTTTGTGTTTGCAGAGGAAAACATGGAATAAAAATGTTTTGTTGCTGAGTACCCTTGAAGGAGCTGCCGCTTGCCAGTCCTGCAACAGCGAGTATGTGAGTGATGAGAACTCCTTTGGGCATGTTTTTATCTTGGCTACAAAAACTCAAGACAAATGTAACAGAAAAAGGAACAATCTCTAATGAGAACCTCTAACTCTTGCCCAGTAGCTTTCCTTGTAAGCAGTGTCAAAGTGAAATAGCAAATTCAGTTCACAGTTTTGAGGAAGATGCGCTGAGGTCTAAATTAAAAACGTATATATATATATATATATATATATATATATATATATATATAAGTGTTTTTATTTGACATAAACAGCAATTTCTTTCTCCAATCTGCTCGAGGAGTCACTTTCTCACTTTGTATTTCTGCACCACTTTATTAAGTTTATTGATGTGTCTTTACACAAGCTGCACATTATAGCAGCCCAAAGCATCCAAATACTGAAAAATGTAATTGAGTCATATAATAATAAAAAACTCAAACCCTCAAGGAATAAAATAATTGCAAAGAAGCCAACTCACATGTTTGGTAACCACAACAGTATCTGCTGAAGAGTTTCCTGGCCTCCTCGCGCACAAAGAATGTGATGTCCAGCCTACTTCTTGAAGCGCTGCTGATATCTCTCAGCTGCGGCTTTTTCCTAATATGTCGTTCTGTGAAGAGCTGGTTTCACCATCTGGTCAGCAGGTTTGTGAGGAGACAATACCTTCATTCAGACAATGGCCGCAAGTCAGACAGTTAAATTAAAAAAACACGAGTAAATTGGCCAGAGCTGCAGAAGAGGAGCAGCAGATGTCACGTTGCAAAACACTCTAAAAAATGATCAGTGCAACGAAGGATACATTGAAATTAGGCTAACTTATTAGGAAATGTTGAACTTTTTTCCTGCACTTATATGTTCTAAGTTAAAAATTAAAATCATATGTGCTTTTTTTTTAAAGATTATCCACGTAACTCTATTTACTTTCCATGGAATTGTTCACTGTTCCAGACGAAACACTGAGCTCCATTTTTTTACTGATTGCCTTCATGAGTCCAATCACTGCCACAGATGATGTAATATTTTCCAAAAAGTGTAATTACACTGCTGATTAAGCCACAAACCTTAATTTAGCAATGTTGGTTTTATGTAGGCATGTTACATTTATGTTTTTTCTGCTGTCAAAGCAGATAAGTCTGGATTTATCTCCATCTCAGAGGACTGATGGGGATCTGATCTATGGCCACTTTGCAAAGGGAAAAAGTAAGGAGATTAGGAAATAAAGCGGGTTTTACATGGGAGAAAAGAAAACAAACTTTGTTGTAAATTTGTTAGTCTGATAACTGATTTTGCATCACATATGTTGTGACCTGAAGTCTATAAAACAAATGGATCGTGAAAAAATTAAAAAATATATTTTGTGAACATCTGGGGCAGTTACAATCTGAACTAAAACATTTTCTCCATTTAAAACATTTGTTTGTCACAGCAACCGTTTTAATATATAGCCTAACATATTCACATATAAGACCTAATGTGTGACATAATCCATTTTCCATGAGATTCAGGCTAAGACTTTGAAGGTGTTAAGGCAAGAACAAAATAATTCATTCATTGGTTGAATGTACCCACATAACCCTGTTCAGGATCAGGAGACTAGGAGCTAAACAGAGCGGAGGGTTTCACCTTGGACAAAGCTGCAATTTGTCACAGGATCAACACAAAACCCAAACAACCACATGCCTGCACACTCACACCTAAGGTCAATTTACAACCGCCAATTAACCTAGCATGCATGTTATTGGACTGCGGGAGGAAACAAAGTAACCAGAGAAAACTCACACAGGCATGGGGAGAACATGCAAACTCCACACAGAAAGGACCCACTTCAAATTTGCTGCGATGCAACAGATCTAAGTACAGCTTCATTGTGCCACCAGCACTGGCATCAGGAGTTTTATTTTAACTGTTGGGTTTAATTCATGTGCTCAAAAAGCTCATCTTAATTATCTTTCTAAAACACTGAAAATAATCTCCATTTTTGCTCAGTACAGAGCACAAAGGTACATTAACAAGATTAAAAGGATGTTACTGTCATCGGTACACACAATAAAATTTCTAATATTAGCCGCTGGGAGCCACGGAACGAAGTTATAGATTAGAGATATTTATCTTATTTTCAATATTAGAATCCTTTATTGTCTCACTTTTCTTGATAGCAAGGCAAGTGTGGCGACTTCCATCTGTGATGATCTTCCACGTGTTGTTAATGAGAAAAAAATAAAGTTTCAATTCTGGCCTGAAGTGACACATTGAAGAAAGGCCCTAATAGTGTTTTTGCATTAGGCAGATTAAACCATCTTTCTCAGCGTTCCACCTTCATTCTTCACCTTGCTTAATGAGCTGCCAGTGACAAATAGAATATACTATCACCCTAAGTAAATCAAGAGATTCTGTTGCTGACCAGACATTTTCATCCTCACCACGCGTGCGTGAGCGCACTATACATGTGCATCTTGCATCTTCTCTTCTTTAATCTCCTGTTCTGCTGGAAGATTGTGTCACTCCCTCAAGTCTCAACTCTTAATCTGGAGCCTTATCATCATGTTCCAGTGAGAGCGCTGACACGCTAAGTTCCACTCAAGGTCGCTTTAATGTCAGTTTGAGGTCATTTTGCTTGATATGGTGCCTCCTGCTTGCCCAGTAGGGGCCTGGCGTTAGTCTCCTCAATCATAGCTGAATTTACGATCTGAAGGGGGGGGGGGCACACTCCCATATGCTACTGAGCCTCTCCCTGTGTTTAGCCTGCTAATCCCTGCAGGAGATGGGAAGCAGCAGACCATGGTAATATGGATGGAGAGGAGGGAAGGAGGAGAAGATGTGGGAGGATGGAGGGAACAAGAGGCAACTCAGAGGAGAGAGAGGAGAGTATCAGTGTCAGCAGCGAAGGTGGCCCTAACAAATCAGTGACAGCGAGGATGGAAACTCATAGCCACAGCACTTTCCCTGAAGTGTCTGCTATCAGATAAGCTGTAAGATTTAGTTAAGTCTTCATATTTAGAGCATGGCTTAAGCTGTGAGACGACGTCTTAACTGTGGCGATGCCAATGTCACATTGTGCCCTCCATGCTCCATTTGTCAAATGGGATTTTACCTGCATTTATGTAGCCACATCACCACGTCTTCACCAAATTACCCAAGTTAACGTACATCACTACAACGCTGATCTAATAGTGAAAAAGGTTTAACCGATGCCACTTTGATTTAGCATCACTTCTTCTGAAACTCTGGAACTTTTAGTCCTCATCTAATGTAAGGAAAAAAAATGGACTTCTATTCTGTGACTGAAGATGCGTTCCTTTCCATCTGGGAGGCTTTATCAGTTCAAAAAATGTCTTTAGAGTGTGGAGTTAAGTTTACATAACTGCATGAGAAAATACATCGATCCCAAAAACATGATGCTACCACTGAGAAGAGGCTGATCAAACTCAGCTTCATATCATATTTTACTATATTATTACCAGGAGTCTTCAAAAATATGGGTTAGAGAGACATTTCATCTTTCTCTACCTGCAAATTAATAACAATGATTCTGCTGAAGAAGCTAAATAATTTACACATTTTTTTTCTAATTAAGAAAAAACAAAAAAGTACTTTAGACACTTTTTTGTTCCAAAACACTCCCTCATAACCTTGGCATTAGTGCAAGAAGGACATTTAACAGTTTTTCCCATTTTCAAGCAGAAATACAACTTAAAGTGGATTACAGAACAAACTTAGAATGCTGCTGTGTTTCTGTGGGTTCTGTCAGCAGAGGAAGACACCTGAAAATTATTGGAAGACTAAAACATTGATTGGGAATGATTTTTTTTCTCTTGATCATGAGGATGATAATATAATTATTTTATATAATGAAGGAGGTATAGGAAAGTTGAATAATGGATGAGGGAAAAAAACATCAATAATTTTAAATTACTACATTTTTTTCTGTTTTAGACTGATATCAGATGAGTGGAAACTAAGAAAGCCAGTTGAAACTATCAAACTGAATAAAAACATATTAATTGTTCTTATTCAGCTTTAAACAATGTAAAGACAGATTGTTTTGTTTGTTTTCTTTTTTTATTTATAAAGGGCAGCTATTATTTTTCTTCCTTTCACACTTGTATTTTCATGTCATACAATCAACCACAAAAGGTTATCCTAAATATAAACTAAATTTAATAACCTTTAATAACTAATAACTACCACTTTTTGAAGCGAGAATCTTTCTTATGTTGATTCACAGAGATCAAAATTAAATCAACACTTCAAACTGAGAAATGACAAAAATATTTGCTGTATTAGTCAGAAACATGAAATAAATCAATAAACAGAACCTAAACATTAACATCCCATGAGCCTTTGCTTCACGGGCTTGCTACAACATGTATGATTGCCGTTTCACTTTAACTTCCTGTTAGCCAAAGTCATGTTGCTCCTCCTCTCCTAAAATGCTCATTAGCTCCGAGACAACGGTCCACTTCCTCTACAAGCTTCGGACTAGTTGATTCCCCCACTCTCTAAACTCGCTTTGGCTAAAAGTGACGGATGTGCAGCATCAGTCAGAGGTAGACAAATTGATTTTTCTCAGGCGGATAGTTTTGGGATAGTTGCTGCTTTGGGCAGGAGAGGGGAACAAGAGATATGTCAGAAGCACTTGGCCCAGTGTGTCCAAAAAACAAGTTGAAATGAAGGCACACCATTTAGGCATGAATCTGCTAATACTTTGCTTTTCAATAAATAGATCAAAGTCTCATTTAGTTTACAAAGAATGAGTGTTCTGTGTTGGCAAACCTGCTTATGATTCTGTTCTGGTTATCATGCAGATTTAATCAAACATTTGTCTTTTTGTTCATTAGAATCTGATGCAACAAAACAGTGAGCATGTTATTTTGTTTAGAGATTTTGTCACAAAACAAAACAAAAAAAATGTAATTAAATTAAAAACTGAAAATTGGAAGAGAAGGGAAAAATGCTGAAAAAGAAAATAATCACATAAAGACAACTAACTAACACTCAAATTTGTCTTTGTGTAATTTTTAGTGATACCTTATCCTCATTTTAGAATAATTTGCTAATGGGGAAAGATAAGTAAATGTCAGAATCTTTGTGAAAGCTGTAAAGAGTAATTGAAAAAAATCAATTTGTTCTTTTGTGTTGTTGTTGAATGAAACCTAAAGCCTATAGCTTTGCTGTTGTTGTGAAGTCAGCTTACCTGCTTCAAGGGCTAATAACAAGGGAGGTTGCAGACAGTTAATACTTTAAGCCATATAAGGTATCGTTTAGAAACATCCACCTTAAAAACGTTCTGTCAGTAACACAGCACAACAACTGTAAGGCCAAAATGGACAAACATGGACCCTACGGATATGAAACTCTTCTTAAATGGTTTAGGTATTCTGATCACAAAACATATGTAAGATCTGTAAAACTACACATTCTTGTGTTCAAAATTATCAGATAGTAAAATGCAGGTTGATCACAGTAAGGAGATTTCAGCTGGGGCCAATGCCCCTGTGGCCCCGCCCCTAGAACCGCCTCTGGTTCCAGCTTTTTTAGAACATGTTGCAGGCATCAATTTCAAAATGAGTGAATATTTGCAACAAAAAAAAAACATTTATTCATTTGAACATTAAATATATTGTCTTTGTTATGTATTCAATTCAATATAGGTTGAAAGTATTTGCAAATCAACTTATTCGTTTTTTATTTATGTTTTACACAACGTCCCAACTTCATTGGAAGTGGGGTTGTACCTATTCAAGTAAACCTCTTCAGTCTGAACATGTCATGTTTCAAAACCTCCAAACTCCAAGGAATTAAAAAAGGGACAGAAAGATTCTGAAATGCCTCATAAAGTCAACAAAAACAGACAATTCTCCATGCCGGACGTCTTATTGATACATTTTAGCAATAAACTATTTATTGGCTTTAGAGTTAAAGATAATAAAAACTCTAAATTGTGAGACCTAAAGGAGTCGTAATGTCTTCAGTTCATAAAGTGTTGACTGGACGCTTTGTGCTTTATTGAAAAGTAACTGTAGAGCATAGCTACAGCCAAATCCTCTATGTCATCCACCCAACAGGATTACGACTTACTGGCAAGTTTAAAAGTACAGAAAGTAGAGGTTTAAAACTGTCACTGCAGCGGCGATGCTCATATAATTAAAGCTAGCAATTAAAGCTTTTATAATTAACACTGCAGGTGAATTTGTGTGCAAAGACTAACAGTTGTACGCTTCGAACTGCTGAATGAATGTTCTGCCAAGGAACGTTTCTGGTTTCAGTTTGATTGTCAGCAGAGTGACTTATGGCCCAGGCAACAGGGCAGGGTGATGAAGAGGGTGGATGCAGAAGTGTATATGTGTTTCTGTGCGTGCCCTTGTGCCAATGTTCCTTAGTTTCTTTGTAAATATGATTCATCACGACGACCAAAGAGACAACAGAAGGTGTCTAAATCTGGTGTATAAAAGCATAACAAATACATCACAGTCAGCCTTTCACAATATGGCTGTGATGCATCATGTCATCTTGCTAACAGCACTCCGATGTGTGTCCAGGCCATGAGAGAGTTTTGCTTAATGGTTAGTAATAATACATAATAAAGAAGCATAAAATGAGATTCGGTTTTCTCTCTGTGATGCATCCTGGATGAATGTGTTTGCAGACCTTGACCAAGGGGAGTTCCAGCTGAAAATAATGTTGTGTCTCTGTTTCCAATAAAACAAAACAGTAAATTATTTACAACTAGCCACTGAGTGCTCATCCCCCACCATAACCCCACCCCTTCATTTGTATTCATGTTGCTACAGTGATAGATGTGACATCGTAGTGATGAATGAAGGTGTAGGGATTTAAAAAGAAATATATAATTTTTCTGGAAACCAGGGACAGATGGTTATTTTTTATGAGAGCGGCAGAATGATCAAGCTAAATGAGCAGGGCTATTTTGGTAGACAGACTTGCCAGACATAAAGCTGTTTGTTTAAATGTGAAAATGAAAATGCCAGTGATAAGTTCTTGATGAGGTTTGGATAGTCACATCAGATGAAAAGCAGCATACAGGCTGAATTTAGAAACAGTATTTCTATTCATGTGGTTGTTCTAATTAAACATGTTGGATAGTTTGTGTGTAGACAAATCTCTGAAGTTTTCCAAATCTGTCTCTCCACCTGCCATGTTCAGCTTAAACTATGACCTGATTTTTCCAGCCAATTAAGTTTCTTGACTCAGCTCAGGAAAAAAAAGAAGAATTCAGCAACATAGCAACATGTAAAAGCTTCAACACTCAGCTAGTCCAACACACAGAAGCAAGCCTCCAATAAGATTTCACACAAATGTGCTCTCCCACGACCAAGGTCAGCATATGGGTCTTAAAACTAAATTACATTTGAAAGCTTTCCCAGCAGATGGCAGCCATCTTGGTTTATTGGTGCATAGGTTTGATTTTATTTTATTTTTTCATGCGCTGGGCTGTACTTCATCACAGCCTCTTCTGACCGGCTGATTGAACACAGGTGTAACAGCTGAATTACAGTCTCAGTGTTGGACATTAACCCCCTATATCTGGACTAAAACAGTCATTACTGATGACACCCAGTGTAATTGCTAATTTTACGCTTCAGCGGACACATTTTCCACTCTTCTTTCTCCTTATTCAACTCCTCTATCTTTTCTAGACTGGTCCAATGTTAAGTTATTCACTGCACACTTCTATCTTTCACAACATCCCTGAGGTAAAAGCAATTCATACTTGTGTCTCTTACTCAGCTGTCAGCCAACAACCTTGTGGACCCAAGAAAACACCTCCTCCTTCGCCCTGATGTCATGTACACCTGTCTGTGTGTGGAGCCATTCATTTGCTTTCTTGACTTTTTTCTGCATGTACTATGATAAGCACCTTGAACAAGTCATTGATCTACTTCTTGATTCATGCAGAATCACACACACGGTCAGCAGAGCAACTTGTGTTTACACTTGCCTGAGTGCATCTTACAAAAACAGCTGTACAGCCATTTGTAATTCCTGTGTATGAACTCCAGGGGTTTCTTTGCTCTTTGTCAATTCCCTTGACAGTTTTGTCCTTGTGTTTAGTATTTTCATAGTGTTGTCTAAAAAGTACTGTTACTAGAATCATCTTGTTACCTGCTAGCTCCACCATTGTCTACATTTGGGTCTCATTTTCACCGCCCACCCTTTCAATTTATGACGCACATGGGTTTAGTGAAAATAAAGTCAACATGTAGCCCTTTTCCATTGGCTCTGCTACAGCATGGTTCAACTTGGCTGAACTTTGTTCAGCACAGTTTGGGTGGTTTTCCATTACACTTCAGTAACAGCTCTAGTGGGTGGGTTCATCTTAAAGTTGGGCGGTCTCAGAGTCAAAAAATGGACGCCACACTCCTTACCAGTTGGTTGTGCTTCTTTAAGCTATTTGCCAGCCACCATTAGAAGAAGAAAAAGACCCCCCAAAATACGCAACACAACAATGGAGGACATGGTAGCGTTGTTATTGCAAATGGCAGATCAGGTTGTGTGAGAGTAGCTCTTGTGACATAACCAGTGACCCCACCCCAACCAGTCAGTGACCAACAGTCTTCTGACATCGTGTTTTCAGGCAGCACGGTACACTTGGAACCACAGAGAAGTAAGTTCTGAAAATCTTTGCTTGGATATTCCTTGGAACCGTAGGAAGTCAAGTCGGACCATGCTGCAGAGGTGTTAGTGGAAAAGGGGCAATAAATGTACTTTTATTTTAGGACATTTTCCAAACTAGTCGATTTACCAATAATAATTTGTTTATAAAAATGAGTAGTGTGGCTGTTCATTAAAAAAACAACACTCACATTTTCACAAATGGAGTAACAAAAGACGACATAGTGACTGGTTTTCACATTATTTCAGAAAGGGCCCTTGGCATTCTCAAATGATATGTTCACTGTTAACTCTTGTATCTACCATCCAATCAGCTTTCTGACACTCGTGGGATAATTATCTCACATCATCGTTTTGTGTGGCTCCTGAAGGATTTCTCCATCTTGCTTTTTTAATAAGTGACAATGTGACATTAAGCTCAACATTATCACACTGTGCTAGGAAAAGGTTACCGTTCTTTCCTAAATAAGGAGATGACATGAATACGATTGAGCATAAAAGGGCTGATGTGTCATGGAGGAAATTGCCCACAAAAGTGCTTTTCACAAAAGCTGTTGTTAATACTGATGATACTGCTGAGGACTATAGGAGTCTGAATGAGACTCTGGAGCAGTGTCTGAATGTCACATGATTTAATTAGACTGAACGTTTCATTTGTCCCTAAAAATCTAAACGATGGTGAAAACTGTTTATTGCAATTAATACATTTACTGTTCAAGTACTTCTTAAACCTTCTACAGTTAAACAATATAGAAACCTTTGTGTACATTTTGAATACATTAGTCCACACCTCAAAGGAACAATAATGAAACATTGGTATGCAGGTGTGTTACCGATACACCACTTTTTTTTTTTTTGTCAAGGTCAGTGTGACTTCTGATCTACCACATCCACCTGGTGATTGACAGAGTGCTGATAGAAGACAGACGAGAGGTTGAGGACTATTTTAAAACATATTTCCATCCTGGAAAAGAACAAAAAACAACAGTAGCTACTAAAATAACACCTCATGTTTGAACCAAAGGGAGCAAAGGTCTCGGCCTTGAGTTGGCGCTGGCCACATGCTCATCTGCATTTGCACTGAGGTCAGCTCCACTCGCTGAGGGAATCTGTGCTGAAGGATGAAAGACAGGTGAGCATTCTGCCCTTGAATAGGACAACTATTCTGGATATAAAAGTGTTATATTACAAAGTAAATTTCTTCTTGAATAGGAAAGAGTGAACATGTTTAGAAATGTTTTCATGAAGAAAAGTAGATTGATTTAGATATAAGAGAGACTTTGTCAGCTTTGAATAAATAAGAAAAAAAAGAGGAAAAAAAGCAGCTGCAACAGTTTTTTAGTGTTGTTTATAGTTTTGAATGAATGAATGAATGAATGAATGAAATTTATTTCAGACCATTTCAGACAATTAACAAATTTAACAAATAATAATAAATCAATTTCAGAAATTAACAACTAGTAATAATTATTAAAT
>JARVJO010000394.1:7816896-7834089 GCA_031762555.1 Cynodonichthys magdalenae | reverse complement strand
CTGAGCAAACAGTGGAGAGGAAAAACTCCCTGTTAACAGGAAGAAACCTCCAGCAGAACCAGGCTCAGGACAGGTGGTCATCTGCCTCGACCGGCTGGGTTCTGGAAGATTTAATCTGGTTCAAAGTTGATGTTGCAATCCATTCCAAATCTTTGATTTGGGAGAAACAGAAGGACATGACTGGCCACAGTAGAATGTCAACATGATGTAAACAGTCCAGATAGTTGTCTTGTTGAAAAACTGTACGTAGTAAGGCATGCAAATGCAGGACATCATCAAAGTACTTTGACAACAAGGTACCTTGAATTACTAAAACTGTTGCTCTGAAGTCTTACCCTATCTCTCTCCACATCATGATGCCAGCAGTTAACACCAGTGTTTCTCTTCAGTGCTTTCATACAGATGGAGGTCATTGCTAAAACTGACACGACTCTTCTCATTAGCAGTCACCTTCTTCCACTTATGACATCACTTCAAATAAAGTCATCTGTGGTGTTTAAGGCAGCCTACAGGTGTGGTGTTGAACTTGTAGTCTGTCTGGTGCCAGTCAGAGAGACATGGAGCGGGATGACACAGGGAGTCTTTAAGAGTCCAATACATGTATCCAGATGGCAGGAGCAGATGTCTTGGGATTCTGTGATGCTGAGGACACATGCAGACAATCATCACTTGGTGTGATCTGCCTTGGACAGTTGGAACTTTCACAACCTTAGTGGCTGTCCTGTGCCTGTTGAGTTCAACATGGGCCACTGTGACATCTGTATATCCAACATGGTGGGCAGTTGCACAATATGACTGATCTCATGCAAACCCACAATGCAACCACTATTAATCTCTGTCAAGGGCTGGACTGCTGTTTAATGCAGGAGCACTGGATCCTATGTGTCTGGTGACCTTCACTCACTGTTTTGATTGATCATCAGATGCTCTAGCCTGATAACAGTTGCTCCACTTGCAATACAACCACTTACATTTATACCTTCTGGTGCCTATTTTATACCAGCTCTTAGCAAATGGAATCCTTCACACACCCATCACTGGTCTACATGTCAACTAAATCCTGTCCAAATCTGACCATTGCTTTCTAAGATGCAGTTTTTATGGTCAGTATATTCGACATCCAGTCAGTTAAATACAAAATAACATTTTACACAAAAAACAGTTCTTTAAGTAACTCATCTTTGAATCTACTAGATGATTTTTTTCCCACTAATTTGTATTCTCTGTTGTGATTATAAATAAATGAAAGCAGTTGTGTGGCAAAATTATGAATAGAAATGTACTTTTCAACATTTATTTACTGTACATCACTTTTACACAAAAGCCTCTGTTTGCAGACACAGACTCCCTTTTTAACTGCCTAAATAAGTTCAATTTCTAAACTTTCTCCAATTAATCATTAAATGTATCTGATTGCGAAGAGGTGATTGACTGAGGTGATTAACAAGGGAAGAAGAGCTGAAATGGCAGCAGCTAATGAGGCACAGTGGGACTCGGAGCGTGGATGCCGTTGTCGCTCCAGCGACAACTTCAGTAAACAACAAGCTGACTCATATGAAAAATACAATGACACAGATAGAGCTCTCACCACCTCTTTGTTTACATGCATCCCATCCACATGCAAAGAATAAAAAACAGTATGTGTACACGCATTGAAAAGTAATGAACAAGTTCAATTATACGGTGATTAAAACAACATAACCATGTAGAGTCAGGGAATGCAGCTGTGAAAATGCTATTTGAAAAATCAACAGTTTATTTTCTCTCTCATGGTCAAACTTTTATATTTCAGATTTCAAGACTTTTCTTTCACCTCTGGACTGAGGAGAGAATTGCAGGACTGCATGGACAAGCTTTCATTTTGTCTGAGGGATGACGAGTCTCTGAACAACTCTGGCAGATGTGTCTTATGGGTTTCAGTCTCCTCAGGGGACCACTTTGTAGTTTTAACTCTTTTTTTTTAAAAACTAACTCAAAAATACACTCCACAAATTACACAAAGTCCTACATCACCTCTTCTTTTGCATACCTGAGTGACAGCAGGAGGTAAATCAGAAAGATGACAAACGTGTCCTAAAATCTGTGCACAGGCCAGTGACAATGAGGTCAGCAAACCAGATTTTGCTCAACGATAACAGTTGCTAAGTGTCTGTCTCCAATGCAATATGATTCGTGTTAGCTGATGGACATCTGAAGGTATCTGAAGCAAGGTATTGATTTGTACACGGGCTGGGAACAGATTTATACTTTGATTTCCTGAGTAAACACAGTGTGTTTGGATAGGGATGTAAACCAAAAGCTAGTCTGTTGACTCCATTTGTCATATATATTCTCTGTTCGATAATTCAATAAAGTGTTTGAGACAGCAGCTGCTGAGGGAGGAACTTCAAGGCGAGCGTGTCTCGGTTAATGTATTTCTGTCAGCAAGACGGAGAGACAGAGGGATGGAGGAGGAGAAGGACGAGTGGACGGAGGTGAGAGGTGAACCATCAGTTTTTGCATCATCCTGTCTTTCCTGCTTATTTTTCTTTCAGCACATTTACCAATTAAACGTTTCCCTTAAAATAAACCTGCTTAACTTCAGAACATTCAGATCAAATATGAACATAGATGTAGTTACATTTTATAACTGTCAAATTATAGTTTGTTTTTTATTATTGTTTGTTTAAATCTTTTCACACAATTATAGTTTGCTTAAAAATGTGTAAGAAACAAACATTCTAAATTGGTTTTGTTTCACTCAGCATGTTCATTTCATCATTTAATTAAAAATTAGATTTGTGTGAGATAAAATGTTCCAATGTCTTGTTTTTTATTTCAGTCAACACAAATACAAATACATGTAATTTAGCTAAACATGATACATTTTTAAAACAATTTTGTAAACTTTAAATAATTGTAAGCTTGGGTATAATGATGAGGTTGCGTCCATGGGGCAAGGGCTCGCAAAGTTAAAAAAAAAAGAAAATAAACGTTTTTTTTTTATTTAACTTTTATATCTTTAAACATACATTACTTATTTACCGTTATTTATTACTGTAAATCCAACATGTAGCAATATGATATTTTAAGGCATAAAATAATGTATTTCAATCAGAACACCTGCTAAATTCTGCTTCTCTCACAGCCTGACCCTCAGTATACATAATACAGACGAGAGAAGTTCCTTGCTTCGTTTTTCCATCAGTTTGGGGGTCCCAGATTGAAAAATGTTGAAGACCCCTGATCTTTATGATATTTACCTGATTTTTTATTATGCTGTTTCATTTTAAAGCCTTTTTTATTGACATTTATGTCAAAGTATGAGAGATCAAACAGTGTTTTCAGTTCAAAACGTGGTGTTGAGAACATATTTCTGATGGCAGAAAAGTTGTCACAAAGGAAAACTACAAATTGCATCCCTTTGTTAGGGTTCCTTCTTTACTAAAGGAAATAGAAAGTCTCTCAGCATGTTTTCATTTTGTTCATTCCATAGCAGGTGTTTGTGCTGTGCTCTTTCAAGGCTGTCTTCAGTGAAGAAATAAAAAGTCTCACTCCAGGTTTGACCGTTAAATGACTGGGTGGAACTGGTGCTGGTAAAACCTGAACCAAGTGCCTGTTTTGAAAAAAAAGAAATGTTTTAGAAGCAAGAAAACAGTAGACTGCCATCTGAAACCACTGGAGATGTCACAGAAAACATTCCTGGAATAAAAAATTTCCATTCTCTGCATTCTCTGTTTTAATGGATTTTAGACCTTTAAATCTTGTAAATGTTTGGACCCTCCTGCAACCTGAGTTTCTCTTGAATTTATTTCAGTCTATATTTTTTTATGTATGCCATACATCTTTGCAATTGTTTCCAGAGACAGAGAAAAAGATCCTACAGATATGACAGCCCATCACAGCTGTTCATCACCTCACCTTCAATCTGATCCATCTACAAGGGAGTGGGAGAAAGAGGTATCCAAGATTAATATACTGACAACCTATCAAGCCTGAGACTCTCCCAACCTCATGAATATTGATGGGGGGAAAAGAGGAGAGCACACACAGCTATCTTTAATGCTTTAATGCGCATTAAGGCCATAATGGGAAAAAAGCTACTTAGATCACATAATTCTCCAGAGTCTCATCATAAATAACAGCTTACATGTAGCTTACTTAGATAAATAGACGGAAAGACATGAGGGATAGGGCACCTGCATTCACTCAGGCTTACAAAAAGATATTTTTTAACTGCAGACGGACACAACTGGTCACAAATCTGTGTGAGGAAAAAAGTGTTGGAAAGTCACTGATTGCAGTTACTTTACCATTGTAATTAACCTTGTAGGAGTATTTTCATTTTATGTATTTTCTCTATAACTAAACATTTAGATCTTTTCTAAGCTATTACATTTACAAAGTTTGTTTGTGTTTAATTTAATATTAATTTGACCCACAGACCACCAGCTGATGATTACTGGTTCCTTATTTGTCTTTAAAAATGTTACCAAAGTAGTTCAGATCAGCTCTGGCAGTATTGCTACTGTATGTTGCTTTAGTGATTAAACCTCTGTATTAATGGTTGAATATTGTCATATATGATGATCTAATAATTAGAACCAAACATATACATGATGTACATGTATTTTATTTTTTCATGTTTGAATTTCTACATCTTTGTAATTTGCTCTTTTTTCACATTGCTGCATAGATACTTTTATATCAGTAATGCATCTCTTTGCAGTATTACCACTGGTACGTGCCATATGCATTTGTATTTGTGTGTGGGGACAAAATGAAAAGCTAGGTCATTCACATCCCCCGAAAATATCATTGACTCCTATTACATCCACTAAGCCCTCAGTGCCATTGCACCACAGGGCAAATTAGTCACTATGAAGACAAATGGCTCCATGAAAACACAATAACTTACCACTCGGCATATAGAGGTCCCTATGAATTATTAACAGAGCTACTCATCTGAACAATGTAAGAGGAGATGCATGCAGGTCTGCAAATAAAAGCCGAAAGAAAGACTGGATGTTTGACAAATCTGTTTATCGTTCATCCTTGTTTGCCCACGTGACTGTTATCATGCCAACAGCACATGTGCTGGTACAAAAGATGCTACATCACCTTCACACACAGCATATCACTCATCAACGTGCACATACACCCACACATATCTTATTTATCCAAGTAAATGTGAGGCCATTCATTATCCACAGCTTGACAAGAGGCCATTAGTTACAGTCTCTCATCCAGATATCAGGCGTTGACTCCCTCCTGGAGATTTTCAACCTCACATTGCTCTGACAGAAGTGATGCCAAACAAAAGTCTTTTACACACACAGCAAAACTATATTTTTAACCCTACACCAAACATTGCATTTAGGTGCCCAGTCATCAAGTTGGACTAAAACTATTCTAGATGAGGCAAAGCAACACATGTGATAGACTGTAGGATTGTTGCAGCTTTGATTGGTGTTCAGTGAGGTACAGTCTGCACTGGCTCCATTTCTCTCCCCTGAAAGAACACAGAACTTGTTCACAGGTGAGCATTGTGTTAAGACCATTTGTGTGCACACTGTAGGGAGGAGAGATTACTTCTTGGTCTTATCCATGTGCTGCACAGAGTGTATCAGGTTCATGTGAGCTAGGTTTGCAGGGTATGACCATTCAATGGCGTTTTTCTGCTGTCTGACAGTGAAGGATGCGTTCGTAACGAGGTGGCGATGGACAAACTATGTAATGGGAATCCAACCTGTGAGACAAGCCATTAATCTTGGTGAGTCAGAGATGACCAGCAGACCATGTCTGTACACTGTAACAGGAACAGGAACATTAGAATTTCATGCCTCTCTGAACCAATCCACCCATGTCTTATGTGCTTGGTTTTCAAACACAAAAACTACAGTACTACATTTCCCTATTGAGCCAAGTTCTAAGTTCATGTTTGGTTTTACATGCATGAAGACTCTGAAAATAGACATTTGGATTTAGGTCAGGACACAAGATCATTAAACAATCTTCAGTGTAGCAAACTCATGTCAAACCAAAGTTTATGTGGAGCACATTGTGGAAGACCTTGTTCACTGGTGGTTCACCGGATGTTCTGTTTTTTTGTTGTTTTTTGGGAGTGGGGGGTGGGGGTGGAGGAGGAGGAGGAGGAGATATGTAAATCTGAAGATTTTGAGATTTTAAAACAGACTTAAATTATTTATAAGCCATGTTACCTGGTTTATTATTAGAAATATCTCTATTTGTCCATGTTTACTTTTACCATAAGTGGCTTTATGTTTTAAAACATCCATCCATCCATTATCTTATCTGCTTCTTTCTTTCAGGGTCACGTGGGCCACTGGTACCCATAACCAGCAGTCACTGTTAGAGGGGCAGGTTACACCCTGGACAGATCATAAGTCCATCACAGTTATCTAAAACAGCTGATTTAAAATGTTTTAAATGTGATCACTTGATATTGTCATGTTTTTTATGCAGCTCATGTTGGCTTTCCTTCACTAGCTCCCTGTTTGTTCCAGAATTGATTTTAAAGTTTTATTGATGACCTATAAGGCTCTGAATGGACAGGTTCCTGTTTACCTGTCTAACCTCCTGCCGCTTTATGTACCCTTCTGATCCCTTACATCAAATGATCATTTACTTTTAGTTTTCTGAGGTCCAGGCTGATCCACAGAGGTGATCTGGCATTTTCAGATTTCAGTTCTACTTGCTTTTGTGTCCAGCCCTTTAACCAAAAGCAGTTGTTCTTAAATAAGCTATGTAAATATATTCAGTTTGATTTTATTTGGAATATTTGGATTTATTTTGTATAGTGACTTTTTTTTGCCTGTTTCCACTTCCTATTCCTGTGTCACACCTGGTCTTGATTGATAATCACCACACCTGAGCACTCAGTTATCACCTTTTGTGCAATTGTCAGATGCTTGTGATGATTTTTCCCCTCATTTTTGGCTTGTTGCTTTAGTTTGTTCTTGTTCTATTTGCAGAATTTGAAAGTTTATTTTTTATTATCAGTTTATCTGCCTTTGCACCTTCATTCAGATCTCTCATTTTCTATTTGTTTTAGACAAACAAAACATATTTCCACACAGTTAGATAGATTCTGGAAATACACAGACCTTTATAAAGTATATTTATATATTTATATAAATATATATATATATATATATATATATGCTATTATTAATGTTATTCATACAGTTGATAATAGTAAATAAGTCATGTTTCATTATGCTAGAAATGTATACATTTTTAGTGACTCATTTCTCTGATTAGGTAAACCCAGTTATAGTAAGAAACTTTATTTTTTAAATCACTTTTCAGAGGACAGAACACAGCAAAGTTTTTAAAATTATATTCTTTTTTATTTATTTGTTTGTTAGTTTGTTTTAGCTGAGCTGCTTCCTTGTATAATTTGAATTGATATGTTACGTAACGTTGTGTTATTGCTGCTCTCATTGATCAACTTGTATGTTTTCTATTGTAATTTACCAGTTTTTACAGCTGTAATTGTTTGCTAGCTTTGTTTTGTGCTGCACAGTGAAATGCCTTTGTGGCTGTGCTTCTTTGTGATGTTTATGAAACTGTGTGATAATTTCATTCACTGAAAAAGATTTCTTGTCATTCCATTCTTTTGGTATTTCTTTCTGCTGTCTGCTATATTGGGCATTTAGACGTGTTACAGGCTCTGCAAATGTAAATTTGTCTTCATTTGTTTGACATGGATTATGTTTATTTTTGTCTTGTACGTGGACATTCTACTTTAGATTTCCTATGCACGTCTTTTTTTGTCTTATGGGAAAAAAGTGTTTTAGTTGTTTGTGTGATGTCTGTTTTTAAGTTGTTTATGCAATCCCTGACTGTAAGTGCTGAAAGTGATGAGCTGTTTGCTACTGAACAAATGTTTACTGCAGGTAATATGTCTATTAAAGAGCTCCTGTTATACAGGTTTTGGGTAAGTTTACCCCATTTTCAAAGCAACTTTCAGAAGAATAATCTGGTCCAAGACTTTGGTTTGTAGTGATGTTTGGCTCGGGGTATCTGAAAATGTGAGGAGTTTATGGATCCGATCTTAAACTTTCTTGTCAGCCAATAAACTCTTTAAAGCTTCTCTCATAGTTTACAACATGTTTCACACCGAGGAGCTGAAATTTTGACATTTACAATCCTGGAGGGGCAGTTGGCAAGCAATGTTATATGTTCTGGCTCACAAGGCAAACGGTGGCTACTATTGACCAACGCTTAGTACCGGTCTACTCTAAATGGAATCTGAGATAGACCTATATACACACCTGTCCCAGTGATTGGGGATGGTAATTGGTGATGCAAAATTTGACAACCTAGTACAAACCCTTTAGATTTTTATAATATGCTCGAAAAGAGAGTAGAACTGTGTAACAATGTTCACCCTAGAATGTGTTTTTTGGAATCTTCAGTTAAAATATTCAGTCAAATCAGTTGTCTGCTGTATCTTTATTCTATCTATTCATCCATCCATCCACACATTATCTTAACCTGCTCCTTCCTTGTGCCCATGTCAAGCAGTCATTGTGTAAGGGGCGGGACACACCCTGAACAGGTGGGAAGTCCATCATAGGCCACTTGGAGAGAAACAATTCACTCTCACACTATTACAAATGGACAATTTATGGTTGCCAATAAGCCTAAAAGTCATGTTTTTGGTCTGTGGGAGGAAACCAGTGCACTGGAGAAAGCCCACACATGCACTGAAAAAACATGCAAACTCAGAAAGGTCCCCAGTTGGTATTCAAACCGGCAACCTTTTTGCTGAGAGGCAACAGCCCTACCAACTGAGCCACTGTAACGCCCCATGTTTATAACATAATTAACTTCATGCTTTTGAAAAAGTAAGTTCTGAACATTTTTTGGAGTGACCTTGAGATTGTTTTATTTATTTATTTATTTATTTTTTTGCTATAATTTGAAATCTAGGATCATAATGCATAAACTAACCTCATCCAAGCAGGAGTTTAATGTCCTTGTTTTGAGACTTTGAAAGGCAAAACTAAATCATTTGCCTTTGGAACATTAGCAAGAGTTTCAGAATCACTCAAACATTAATCTACATCACTGTGATGCTTTTATGTGCGCCAAGCAACTAGACCTTTGATACCAAAAATAGAGCCAGTGAAAATCTGGAGGAAAAAAAAATGGAACAAAACAAAAGTGCACGGTAAAGCACCTCTGCCTGCAGGGTGACAGGGCATGGGCTGCAATGATTGATGATGAGAACGAGCAGTATCCTCTCTTCACTCTGATAAGGGGCCATGAGAGCAGGAGGGAGGTGAAAATAGGGATTAAATGAAGCCATGAAAGTTCAGCAGCATGAAACAGACAATGTTTTATTTACACCTTAGACACGACTCATTAAACGTGAAGCACATCCCCTCCAGCTCTGCCACAACGTGAGGAGTGAACACATATGTTAAGCATATTTAAATAGGCTCATTAGGTTTGCTGTGTACATTTCTGTACATTTCTATGGCAGAAGTTATTGTACATAATACACAAACATCATTACTGGTTATGTTCGGAAGGGGTTTGTGTGGAACAAATGAAAACCCAAAATCTCACCCTGATCCGATTTCATTCATTTTTTTTCTATCATGCAAGAACCATAAATTATATATATGTTAATTTTCTAAATTTACAGGCTTTTTGACACTAAGATGCAAATTATTAGGGTTTTTACTGAACTGTTGAATGTACTTTAATGTAAAAGCAGCGTTTTTCAGTGAGTCTACTAAATCATAAAACATTATTATGTTTGTTCATTTTTGATTTATAATCTTTTCAGTTGTAAAAAACAATATATTCTAAAATAATAAATTGTAGCGCTAAAGGAGCTTCTATTAGCATCATTTTATTTTTTTATTTATAAATGCAGATTTAATATTTACCATTTTATTGCTTGCTGCTATGAAAGGTAGTTGATTATGTGACTACCTGCTTATGTATGCAGGCATGTTTGTTTGTTAGCAAAATAATCTCATGAACCAATGAATAGATTGTACTGAACCTCTCAGATGTGTGTCTACAACCAATTAACTTTTGGAGTCAGACCTTTGTAAGATGACCACAACAGCTCATGGGCTTTAGCAAACATAAAAATGGTTGTATCTGTCTTTTTCCATTTTTTTTAATACAAATAATAAGCTAAAATCTGGTGGGGTAGTAGATGGAAGTCATCCTCATCACTCTGAGCACTAGTAAATAGTGCATCTTTCTTTCAAAGCAAGTTGGCATATGAGCACCATTTAAAATATGCCAGTTTTTAATTAAATCTGGTTTCTGTCTCCTCATAATCAGAGTTTAAGATGTTAATCTGCGAGCAACTTTTTGTTAAATTCCCACTGTTTAAACGATAATGTTTCTCATTTGCTAGTTTATTTGTGTCTTTTCAGGATAAATAAAAAGGTTGACTTTGTGTGGATTGTTTTAGGATTATACATGCCTGTGCTTGAGTGCATGTGAGAATTAGAGAAAATAACTGATTCTAATTAAACACATTCTCTTAACCCTTGTTTCAACAGAGTCACATTATGTTTTTAAACATCTTTTTTTTCCCCCGTAGAGAGTTTGTGTGTGATAACAGTTCTGCAGAACTGAAAAATACTCTTGTGACCAAGCCTGGCCATTTCATCTCTGTTTGTTACTTATGTTGTCGAATTAGATTAATTTCCCTGCTTCACTGTTTACCACTAATTATAAACACCAGAACAGATGGGATCTAATTCTTTCACAGACATTTTGCAGTTTGGCCAAAACACTGCGGCCACATCTTGTTCCATAGTTGGTCCTCGATGCTCTGAGCCCGGTGCTGAAATGGAGGAAGTTTCATTACTGGCTTGGCCTGATAGGAATTAATGTTTTTGTTCAGCCAAGGAGTGGAGCGATAGCAAAGTGAGAGTGCTGTCACGTTCTCAAGCAGTTCTGGCAAACAGTATAGTTCCATTTAAGTCAAAATGCGACATCTTGTTATGTATTATAAAAGTAAACCAGAACATAGAAGCCAGGAGCAGAAATTTCCATTTTCGTATCTCTTTCCTCGACATCTTTGTGTCAAAACATGGTTTGCTTTTCACGGGGATGCGATTCAGTAAACAGACTTTTCGTTTCACTTTACAAACAGCCCATCTTCAACCCAAACATTGATTCTAAAGATCAGAATTTTCTCAAGAGGTGGCTCGAAGTTGCTGTTATTTTTATTTTTATTTTCTCCAGGCTTTAAATTTCTTCTGGGTGCTTTTGTGAATCGCATGGCTGCATCCCATACCCTCATAATTTTTCAAGTTTTATTTGCCTTCCAACATCCATGGCACTAAAGCAACACTGATCATTTCCATGACAGATGGCTTGTCCCCACTTCTAAACTGGTTAATATTGGCTGGTGGCTGTGACTGGACAGTCACTGTAAACTTACCATATGTTGCAATGTGCTGTACAGACTTTTGCAGGGGGCGGACTATTTAAGAACACAGAGTGACAAGATGAAACATTTATAGAGGATTAGGCATATGTTTGTATGACAGCCTCATCACTTTATTTCCGGAGAGCATTAGAGCTAAGATTTTGCCGATGCAGAAATAGACTTTTGGTCAGATGCTAGTTGAGACAGTTTATGCAAAACTTGACAATATAAAGGAACTTTCTTGTCTTGAAGTGTTTGCTACAAAGGCATTATTTCAAAACATGGTTGATTTATTGCTTTCAGAAGCGATTGAGTCAGTCTTAAGAGCAGAATGTAACCAAGAAAGGATTGTTCACTCCACCCACAAATGCTTGGTTTCCTCACTGTGAATGAGTTTCTTTCTGTGGCTTGACAGGTGAAGCAGCAAAGGTGAGCAAGCAGTTGAGAGAATGGGGAATAGAGGGTAGAGAAGGAGAAAAAGTAAAGTGGTTGTAGGTGTCAAGCCTCCAAAAATTGGCTACCAAGTATTTTGAAGATGGTCTGTAAGTGCACGTATAGTAGAAGCACATGTCTGGCTCTGGCTTTGTGTGTGTGTGTGTTTGTGAGAGAGAGAGAGAAAGAGAGAGAGAGAGAGAGAGAGAGAGAGAGAGAGAGAGAGAGAGAGGGGAGTAGTGTAATGATTTGTCTCTGGGATCCCTTGAGTGAATTCTGACTCCCACACATCCCAACCACAAGAATAATGCATTAAAGTAGACAGGTGAATGCGATTCAAATGTGAGATGGAGAGTGAAAAGCCTTTCTGACATCACAGTGTATGGAACTTGCAGCTGTGGCTCAGGGACAAAGCTGGTCCTGCAGTGACAAGTGCTTGTAGAAAGTTGAAGTGACATGCCAGTTTGGTGGTTTGAGAGTCAGGGGCCGGGACGGATCAGTGCCTCCCACCGGGACACGTAGGGACGCCTTCAGGCAAAAACAGTGTGGCTATTCCAGCTAGACCTTAAGGTGCAAAAAGTGTAATAAATCAACAGCCACTAACACGGGGAACTAGTAGTGTTTTATGTGAAAACAGCAGAGTTTCCTGTTGCAAACATCCAGTTTTGTTTACCATTGAAGTTAGGAAAGCTAGGGCATCTGAAACACTTGCACAATAAATAGTTAAGCATTTGAAAAAAAGGTTCAAATATATGGGTGCCAAGTGCAAAACAAAATGTTAACAAGTGTTACTAAAAATATATCATAATTTAGCTAATTTTGAGTGTAAAATCCAAGTTAAAACAGTTTCACAAACATTTTGTATTTTGGCTCACTTGAAACCCCATAGATTTTTTGGTCTTTCTATTCTACAAGTATGTTTGTACATTTCAGAAGCTCATCTTGCATGTCGTTGGGGGCTAAAACAAAGTTCAGAAAATATATCAATAATACATGTGTATGGGCCTCAATGGCCCACAGTTTTCAGGAAAAAACAGAAACAAAACAAAACAAAAAACAAAAAAAAATTAATGTAAATCTTACACCCCAAGAGAAAAAGTTTGGAAACCACAGCAGCACGTTGCTGGTATTGACCAAGGCGGCCCCTCTGAGCTCCTGGCCATGTGCCCCACAGTACTGCCTTCCTAGCACAGAACAGAGCACTGCTGGGAGGTACTTGTTGTTCACCCACCCTGGCAACCAATTAGGAAACAGCTGGAGTTTTGCAGAGCCATTGACGATAAGGGCCGTTCTCCGGGGTGCAGCATTCGCATAATCGCTTCACATTATCCTCAAGGGATAATCAACAGCCAACAGCAATATCATGCAAATCAGAGTGAAAGGAAGAGCCATCCTCCAACTGGTATATGCTTTCAAAGATCAAGTAGTGCTAGAGCTTGGCCTTCATTTTCGTTATGCTAAACTCTATTAATATGGCGACATACCGCATAAGATTAGCATTTTAATGTTATTCCAAACTAAAACTATACAAATGACACTTTGCTTTTTTATCAGGTAATAATCACATAATAATATTAATAATAGTATGACATTATTTTATTCATATCAATATCTGAGCAAGGCACAACACTTTAATGTGCACACAAAATCAAGTATACCTGGTGTGATGACCTAATGTTGACCACCTGTTACATTTTAAGCCTTGAATGATTGTTAGACGTTAGGCTAACTATTAATGCACTGGCAATTTATATGGAACAATAAGTTTTATCATTCCTTCTCTTATGGGTTTATGGTGTTTGCACAACATTTATGGAAGATTGGACACACTGTTGTTGATAACTGGTCAGTTTTAATGTTATGTTTGCCACAGTAATGGCCTCAGTCAGTTGCTGTATAATTTTAGTAATTGTTGATTCTGTTTGGTCTGACAGTTGTTGTGTTTTATTTTCTAAGATAAAACTTGGATTCACCGTTTTAGTACTCAATATTTCCTCTTTCACATGATCTGGCCCAAAGAGGTTTGTTTGCATTTTTGTGTGAAAGCGATTTAAGCAGCGGCAAACTTCAGCAATAGAACAGGTCTGAGCAAAAACACAATAAAAGAGTGTATTTCTTTGTCTACACAAAAAATATGCCCTGACTAAATATCACAATCTTTCATTTCTCACTGGCCTCAGCATATTTTGCTTCCTGTTTTCTGTGTTAACATTAGCCTAAAATTAATACAACTGAAGTACCAATAAATGCTAAAGCCCATTAAAAAAAGACTGACTTTTTTGGTTTCTGCCATCAAACACATCGGAAACAGTAGCTTAAATGCAATTTAAACTTGGATTAAAACTTCATGCTGCAGTAGTGAACTTTCTAATCGTAATGTCAGATCATTAAATCATACAACAGCTGTATTTCCATGTGAAATCTAGATTCAGAGAGAAAATGACTTTACATATGCTGCTCACAGCGTCGTGGTCAGCTTACTGTGTCACTGCCACAGTCGGAGCAGAACAATGAGATGTTGCTGGAAACCTAGACCAATTTTTGAATCAACATCAAATATTTGTTTCAGAAAGGAAAAAAAAATGCTACAACTAAAAAG
This sequence comes from Cynodonichthys magdalenae, assembly GCA_031762555.1. NCBI lineage: Eukaryota > Metazoa > Chordata > Actinopteri > Cyprinodontiformes > Rivulidae > Cynodonichthys > Cynodonichthys magdalenae. The sequence goes on along the minus strand of JARVJO010000394.1, from coordinate 7,819,639 downwards.
TTGGTTTATGTTTGCGTCTCATTTGATTTTTACAGTGGGAAGAAGAAATGAAATAAATAAAACCTTTCACAGCTTTACTTTGTTGTAAATATTTATGCCTATTTTTGTAGGATTTTTAATACTTTGATGTATACAAAGTTAATCCACCACTCAGTTATTTGTTGACTAAAGTGTTTTCATGCTGTTTTCTTTCAATGAGCTTTATTTCTTTCACTGGTGTTTACTCAGATGTAAATACATGAAACCTGAATAAAGGTTTTTCCTATAACCTCACATTTTCTTTTTATTCGTAGCACTGCGTTATCTCAAGGCTGTTTCTCAGCTTATAGGAAACAGCTGCTTCATGAAGTCGTCTAGTGACTATCTTATTTTGGATGTCTTTCCTCTCGTGACTGACAGACTGGAATCATTTCAGGTCAGGCTGCCCAGAGTTCACAACTCAGAAAGGTCTGCAGCTTAGACAGAATCCCTGATGTCTGATAACATCGCTCTACTCTCTGCTCTTGCTGTCCCTTCATCCATCTTCTGTTTTTCTTCTTCTCTTTTTTCATTGTCATTCACTCACACTTTCAGAAGCCTGGTGTGTCTGGAATGATGCATTAGACTGTTATGTTTCAAACGTTTACATCTTCTGGTATGAAGATTCCAAAATTTACCTAGAAAAACAGACATTTATAGAATTTGCTTGGATTTTCTCCCTTTAGTAAGTTAGTGAGCCTGATTTTTGAAGCTGAGAAACTGGATTGGAAATCCATGAGCAGGGTTGACTAAAATGAAGGAACAAATTTCCCTGACCTTCGCACTTATTTCTGCAGCTGACACTTGCCAGATTCTGTACATTTGGGAACCATCTTTGGCAGTGTTTGCAGGTTGCGAGCCAATGTAGGACTGTATCCTTATGGCCACTCAAAATGTTGTTTAACTCTTTACTTGGGGTGAAATCTAAAATAATTGTCAAAAATTAAAAAAACAAGTGTATAATTAGCTGCAATTATTGCTTTTGTTTGCTTTTCATGTAAGTGTTTCTGTAGTAAAGCTAAATGAATGCTGGTGTGTGTCCATGGTGTGAGGGTGCACCATGCAGTGTTTGTGAGACTCCTTTAGTCTCTCTCTCTGATCCTGGGTTTATCCTCTGGTCACTGAGGTGGGAACATCACTGAGATGTCAGTCATCTGGCTGGTCAACCAAAACTTCTTTCTTTCCACTGTCACTAGAACCCATTTTGAGGCATGGAGATTTATTTGGGTTCTTTTATCTCTGCTGTCCAGTGAGGAACCACATAACAGCACTTGTGTAGTTTGTTCATCTTATAAACAGACTGCAGGAAAATAAAACAGTCCTAAACGCTAAAATTCCTTCATCTAACAATATATAATTAATCTGAAACATGTCTCCTTATAATAAAGGCAATTGAAAATAATAAAAGATGAGTCCACTGCACTTAAAGTTTCATGCATTTAAACAAATTTAGTGTGCTGCATGCTGCTCTTTAAGCTGCATTTCTGCTTATTTAAATGTAGTACAACAATGGGTAAAAGCCATGTTAATAAAATCAAATGAACAGAATATATTTTATTAGGTAAAGCCTTTTTGATAGGGTCCACCATTCAGTAAAATAGTTCTACTACAAATGTTTTTCCATGCTGAGTTCACAGTTACAACTCCCCTCAACTCCCCTTTTTGATGCACACCAGGGTTGGTAGCCGTAGACAGATAGGTTTTTTTTTTATTCTCGGAGGCAATTTTATTTTTCAAAGGGGAAAAAAAAATTGGGGGGGGGGATAAAACTGGATTTATCTTCTACAAAACTTTTCTATTATAACTGATTTAATTTTCTGTCACCAAAGCATTTCTTTTTTAAACTTTGGAAAATTCAGAGCACTCCTGACGATTCATAAAAATGAGTTTCCAATCAGGAAAGTGTCCTTTTCTGTCATTTAAACTTTTATTTTTTTCATCATTTGCAGAACCTTGAAGCTCAACCACAGTTTGATTTAGTTGCAAAAGTACTTTTGGGATAACATCTAGATGCAGATAAAACTGCTTGAGCATGACAGCAGAATGCTCGTATGCTGGTGCCTGGAGATTTGTTAACCCTTTCAGATAGTGGTGAAGTGGTTCAGGAGTTTTGCAGGAGTTCCCTGCAAAACGTCAGTGGTTTCAAATTTTTTTTAATTCAGTTGATTCAGGCCCTTGTTTGCATCATTTGGAATTGTTGGATAAAACATCTGTAAAATAAATGAATTTAACTATATATTCTAAATTTTATCCAAATATGACTTGAAACTAATTAACTTTTCACACAAAAGCTAAAAAGAGATAAAGATGGCACCATTAATAGTAAGGACTTGTGAATGTTTGGTTTCAGTAACTGGCATGACCTCCTTTAGCAGCAATAGTTGCAGCAAAGTCTTATCAGTGATTGTTATTCAGTATGATTAGCTTGGAGGAATGTTTGCTCATTTCTTTTGAACAACTTCAGCTTTGTAAGCTGCTGTCCTCGAGTCCATTAATCTCATTTCATTAAATCAAGGTCAAGAGTTCATATAGGCAATATTACTCTTCTTTGTGTTTTTTGTTTTTTAAAAGTTATGCGCAACAAAGTTTAGTCTGCATATATAAAGAAATATATTGATTTACAAAATGTTTGTACCTAAATTGGCAAGAGCAGGGCTTAATTTGTGCCGGATCCTGCGGGAACAGGATCCGGCACCTCTTGACTTTGACCCCACTGTGTTCCGGG
>JARVJO010000394.1:7797321-7809004 GCA_031762555.1 Cynodonichthys magdalenae | reverse complement strand
GATATAAGGTTGTTTGTTAGAAGTATTTCTGAAATTGATTTATTTATTATTGTTAATTGTCTGAAATAAATTTAATTAATTCATTCAATTCATTAATTCAAATTCATTCATTTATAAAATCTGATTATCAATGCAGCAATATAGACAGTTCTACAGGGTTCTCAAACATTAAAAAAATTTCGGTCAAACTTTTTTCTAAAAAGAATAATCAGCATTAGATCAGTTGTAACAAAAATGTTTCTGTACAAGTATTCTACACTTTCAGCTTTAAATACAACATATATTGTGTTTTTATGGAGAAGTCCGTCTCCGTTTACAAGCAGTAATACTGCCGTGTATTAGTAGAACGATGAGTGAAAAAATCCTAAATATTTGACAGATGTCTGCAGCAACAGAAAATCTGGTCAAATAGGAGGGCAATTTCGGGAGAGGGTACGGGGGGGAAAAAATTAAACACCAAACCGGCATGTTTCCATTTTAACTACGCTGTGAGAGTAGCTTTCCCACAACCATGCATCAACCCACTTAAGAGGTTAGGCCTGGCAAGTCATTACTGTCAGAGCTAATGTAGAGAGATGAGGAGAGGGACCAGGGAGGTAAGCACTCACTAATGAATGAACACACTGTTAAGTTCAACAATTACACGCCCATGTAAATGTAAGGATAACACTGCAATACAAGCCTTGGTTGCTGAGCTCTCAAAACTTAAAACTTAAGAACAAAGAAAAAAAAACTGACCTCATATTTTAATCTAAAGAACATTTTTTATTTAACAAATTAAAAATAAACCTTTCTCCGTGTAAGACACCTGCGCACAGAAAATTTCTTCCAAGGCTGAAATAGGGCAGAGTGTTGAGAAAATGTCTCTCAAGACAGAGTTGCTTTGTTGTACTAATTTTAAAGTGTACATTGTTGGTCTTTAAATATGATTTATGTATAGTTTAAAACATTTTTTTTTCCTCTGGATTATTATCTTTGTCACTAAGATGGCAAAATAGAACAGCTGCTGAGATTATTAAATCAGGTAATTTAGAAGTTTTTTTTACAGCTACAGTATATATTACAGGTGGTAAATTTGCTTTACTTTATGGACTCGGGTTAATCTGGGTCACTCACTAAAATGTAAGAGTGGGCATATCGATACCATCAATACCAGGCTGAGTATCCATATTGGACTTATATTAGAGAAATGAGATTCTTTAGTTTACACTTAATTTGCATTTATTTTTAACTTTAATAATAAAAAATAAAGTTGGTAGTGCAGTCTCTAATTAGCTTGGAGTCATTATTCCTTACATTGTGTGCTAGCAATGGATGTATTTTTAGTTATTATTGACATTGTTTTATTTTTTTATTACATTGTTGCTTCATTTTTGTTACTTTTAACTAGTGACTTATTTTCTTAAACACCTGTGTAGTTGAAGGTAATAGGAGAATTATTTGATTATTTTTATACTGTTACATTATTTTGTTGTAGTTAGTTGATACAAAATATTTTAATTGCCTAAAATCTTTGTCCTGTGTTTTATCATGACTAACTACAGACAAATCACAAAATGATTCAATGAACAAGTCAAGTATTGGTGTCGGCGATACTTTCCCCGCATTTACTGGGATCAATACCAAAATTCCACTATCGCCCACCCCTGCTACAATGATCCAGTTCACTTGTGAGTCCAATATACCGTATCCTGCCGTTGAGCCTCAAGTCAATAAGGAGTTGTTTCATCTTTCCAACCAAAATATTCTGGTTTATACAGATACATCATTTTGAGTCGATCATTTCCACTTTCTTTTATTTTTTTTAATGTAGGATTAAACCCAATATATACAGTTGCATCTTATTTATGTTTAGTGCCCATTTTCCTGAAGACATACTGTAGATCTTTAGCTAAAAAATAAAATAGGGACAAAGTAATCAACTCTTGTCCAAGAAATTGCAAGCAATAAACATAGTGAATTTACCATTTAACTGAACAAGTTGAGCAAGAATTTAAGATCCAAGTTGCTTCTTTTCCAACTTATTCTATACAACAAACCCAAAAGCGGTAATCGGTTCCAAAGATCCAACACAAACTTGTTCAACTGAAAGGAGCTCAGCCATCACTGGGAAGGGCTGTAAGACACCATAGACCACCAACACTGACAACCACTCTCTTGGCAGTCTCAGCTGTTCACCAATCAAGGCTGTTTACCACTGCCTGCACCCTGATGTCATTTTGGCTTCCAATGCCAAACTAATAACCGCTGTATAGACCCTGGAATGTGCTTTTGTGTGTGTGAAGAATTCCTCATGTCAGAGTAAAGTGCTGTTTCTAATGCAACCAGGGCTGGAATGAGCCCCAATAACGTATGTGTTCTGTGCAGCAAAGGGTCAGCCAGGGCTGATGGGCTTCCTTAGTCCTTTATTCTGTTATTTTTTCCTCTTCCTCTTTAAAATCAGCTGCCACTTATCAAAGGTAGGAGAGTAATCAGTGTGCAGGAATGCAGGAGGATGTCTTTTCATAAAGAGGGAGAGGAGGATAGACAGTGAGGAGACAAAGGAAGATAAAAGTAAAACAAAGGACCAGGGTCACTGCAGCTTTTTATGATTATTTCTACATATCTAATCTTTTAGGGGAAAACGGTTCACAATTACGATTCTGCTTGGACAGATTTTAGTGTTTGCTTTAAGAGATAAGCCTTCTCAAAAAATGACATCATGACTGAATGCCAGCTTTGCTAAAAATAATGTAGCATCAGTTGCTTGGCAAAAACAAAAAAATGCACAAAATCCTCCACAATTCAGTCATATGGCTTATATATGACATTTCGTTAATCGGACATTTTTATGTATTGTGACAAATCTCTATTTTATTACATTTTAAAATAAGTTGGAAGTATATAAAAATTTCAAATTATGTATTTACCAACAGTTTTAAAAGTACTGATATATATGTATAGTGTTGCACCTCCACTAAAATAGATATGAGCCACAGATTACCTGAAAAGAATAACAGCTTAGTTTGGTGTTTGTTCAAATTTTCCAATTTCTAAAAAAATATTACACTAAAGATAAATATTATTGAACAGGAGGATGATTTCCCTGTTGGTCATCATACAACAACTAACAAAAAGTCGGGGAAAAAAATGGCAACAATAACTTGTTTAAGAGGTAAATGGCAATAAACATGAATAAATAGTCCAAGTATAAATCACTGGCTCATATCTTCAGGAAGCAGAGACAGCAAGAAAAGAATGGAGAGAGATAGCCCAGTTGGTGCTCCATCCATCATCTGTTTAGATTGCGTGCCAGCTTGAAAACTGGGAACATACACTGATTAATATTCTTTGCAGGGTGGAGGGTTCATAGCGGTGTTGGATGAATTAGCCAGCTTTCCTCTGAGATTCTCAGATTCACTAAGCTCCAAACACGTTTCAAGAAGCCAGCCTCTGGATTGTTCTGCTGAGGTTTTTAATATGGTATTTGAGTACAACGCTGTTGCAGTGTTTTGTTCCAGCCTGCTGTCTAAATACACATGATGAGGTTAATGACTCGTGCCTTGAGCGCCCGGAGATGCAGGTCTTGAATTTGCAAGGAAACCTGCAGAATCGAAAGTGTCAGCAGATCGGTGGCTAGATTGACCAACGGGGTCAGCATTTCTGTCACACTCACATCTCCAGCGGCTGTCAGTGGTGACCACTGCTCAGCACAAATGCCACTCTCCACTTGTGAAAATGGCTCGGTGCTCTGTCTCACTTTCTCCGTGTTCCACCTCAGAGAAAATTTAAAATTTCTTTCTGTTTTGCCGCCTTCTGTAAAAACACACTTTTGCTCAGTGTCAGGCATTGAGGTAGAGTTCTACACTTGTACGGCGGTGAACCAGCAGCCACCGAGCAGTGATGGAAGACCTCGGGTGTTAGCCTTGGCGTCGGCAGGGTAAATTTGTTTGCCTTGGAACATGAACTTGTAATATTGTGTCTGACACCCAGGTGTTCTCAGCGGGTCAAAAAGTGTCACGCATTTCACAATTGTGTAAACATGCCTTTCAGGCTGACTTTTATTCACCTGTGCTGAGTTGTACTATTAGAACTCTTGAGTGGTTGACCTTTGGGGCCTAATGGGTCTGGGAAAACAAACAAAACAAAAAACGTACAAATGTATGCAGAAACTGCACATGGAAATGATGTAACTTTTTTTTTTTTTTTTTGCAAATAACAAGCACTTTAAGTTGTTATGCTTTCAGATTAGGTTTTGAAAGAGCTTTCCAAGCCCTACAAAGCAATTACAGGGACTTTTTGTCCAAATGCAATACAGGTAAAATTTTATTCACCCCTATTTCATGGGTCAAATAATGGAGAAATGCAGAAGTGATTTTTCAAAACAAAAAGAAATTAAATTAAAACAAATGTATGTGCATTTTTAATATTTTGTGTAAATTTACCCTCATAAAATACTGAAGCATTGTTCTGCTGCACAGCCTGAATAAGTTGCTCTCACTTCACCCAGCTTACATTACAGCAATGAAGACGGCCATCATTTTTACCCTTCAGTCACTAATTGAAAGCAACAGGTAACGCTGGCAAGTTTTCAGCTGCTATGTTAAGACATTTAATGTATGTTTGTTTGCTTAAGAAGTGTTTCCACCTCATCACAGCTGAAAGCATCACAGTCTCAGCGCCATTCATCGAAGTGAGTCATCCTGCTGACTGTGCCAAATGTACAGTGAGACAGGATATGTCAACAAGGGGAGAAAACCAGGAGAGTGATGGGTGTACCGGTGCTGCCTTCTTCTGTCGTACTTCTAAACACATACAGATGGCTGAGTTTTCACTTCTCGTTCTCAGTAAACACAGAGCGAAACAGATAGATATATGACTGGATGAGTTAGACTTGGATGTCTAAATATTATATGACCTTTAGGGGTCATTCCAACTTCCGCTAAATGCTGCCATAGGCAATTCTGTGCCCGTGTCCCACACAAAGCCCAACACGTGCATGCAAACACACAAGGACACACGTTTGGAAACACGGGTTACTCTGCTCCTTCCAGTAAGCTCCCTGAATCTTGTTTCTTTATCTGCGTCTTACACACAGTTTTCTTTAGCTGTGGAGAAATCGTTTTCAGCTGATTTCCTGCCTCACATTTATTTTACTCTCTGATGTCTGTTTAATATAAATTGCCAACTCTAGGAAAGGGTCAGGAGAGTCAGATATCACAGCACAGCATCTTGGGCCAACAAATTGCTGATGACAAAAGTCTGGTTACACTGCAGAAAACATTAAAGTGAGTTTAGAATTTTATTTAAGTTCTTTTACCTAATCTTTTCTAAAACCAAAATGTATTGTTTATATTGAGGTTAAAACAATAGTTGACTTTGAAGAGAATCTGTGAAAAGGTTAAGAACAATTAACGTGTTGCTGTTTCGTTACAACCCTTAAAGTTTATGTCTGAGGTGAGCTCTATCAAAATGTAAACACAAAAAGATCATTAACTTAAAACCACTGAACAGGATTAGTGGTTCAATGATAAAAAGTAACCATTTTACAATTAGTTAATTTAAAAACAAAAGATATGCAGACAAAAAGAAGTAATGAACACTGGGGTCTCAAAGGCCAAATTGACAAACAAAACTACTATCTATGTAGCTGTAAATAACAACAACACTCAACTAATTAAAAAGAAAACAATGGCGAAGCTCCCTGGTTGTCCACAAAACAGGAGAAAACTGTTGCATTGAAATAGCAAAGAATCCCGACTGTGATTCCAGAAAATTAAAATGTGTAGAAACCAAACTTTAAATATCAATGAGCAGTAGCTGACGTCAAAGTGATTCAGTTAAGCACAGATGTACAGTCAGAACAACAATCTTACAATGGAAGGATGAAGGGGCGTGGTATGTAAACACAGAGCTGCCTTTCACAACTAGAAGAGAGCAGGAGGTCAGTAGATGTAACATGTAAAACTTTAAGAACAACCGTAGAAACTATAAAGCTAATTTCTGACCAACTTGAACAGTCCAAGTGCTGCATTCTTTGCAGTACTGTCTGTTTATCAATGCTGTTATTTAGAAATCTATGGTAATTTATGTGCACAAAAAGCAGCAACAGATTTTGGTGCAACTTGGGGCACTTCTGACAGAAATATATATTTTTGCTTTTGTGAAATTGATAATGTAAAGGTTAAGTGTGGGCAATACTAGGAATTTTGATATTGTTTCAATACCAATTAAATACAGGGCTAGTATCACGGATACCAATACAGATACTTATGTGATTTAGTTAGTTGATTCTAAAAAATAAATAAAACTAAAAAACACAGAATTAAGGTTTAAAGCAAATAGAAGTGTTTTGTATTAACTACATCTATATAAAACAATGTAACATTATAAAAATATTAAATGAATACCCTTATTACCTTCAATACACACAAGTGTAAAAAATGTCACTAGTGTAAAATAAAAAATAGCAACAATAAGACAAAAATAGAAATATGTCAACAACACAGCAAAAACACAACTTCCATTGCATGCTGACATGATGTCAAGGATTAATGATGAACTCTGAACAACTGACTTCACTGTATTTGTGAAAAATAAAGTCATTAGTGCAACTAAAGTGTAAACAAAAACTCAATCTCATCTCCCTAGTATCAATCCGATACCCATACTCATTTTGTCGATTATAATATTAATAGTACACCCACCCCTGATAAAGGGTTTAAGTTTACATAATGTTGCACTAACTGCTGTGAAATGTTGGAGTTTAGATTTGTCTGAAGATGGCAATAATACATGTAGTTTATGGCTGTTAGCTTTTCAGTTTGGTTTGCATTAATTTTTATTTTTCCAAACTGCGGTTGTTTAAAGATTTATCCAGTGGAGGAGATTAATCGTTCATAATCGTTTCACAGAACCTCACATCTCAAAAGATCCAAATTATCTCTAAGTGAAAAAATATAAAATCCAATCAAACAGGATGGAAGTCGTTTTTCTTGTCAGTAGGTCCTGAGCAAGACGTTTAACCTTCCCACTACAGCACAGATGCTCTGTTGCTACAAGCTGTTGAATTTATATTGTATAAGCGAGTGCTCTGTGGGAAAATCTGACACAACATGCGAGGTGAGCCTTCATGCTGAGCTGGTTTTCTTAAACAGATAAAAACACTCCCATCGGATGAGAGGATCTGAGCTGCTTTGCATCAATAAAAGAAGATTCTGTGCAAAACAGGAAGGAAGCGATGATGATGACGAAAACAGGCTATTATTAGTGACTTATTACTCCAAGATGTATTTCTAAACCTTTATCATGAAAACCTGGGGGAGCTGAGCACATCCTCCTGTGTTTATTTGATCCAGAAGCCTTAAATTGAAACAGGAAGCTGGTGAGGGGTGTTTTGAGGAAGTGGGCATATCTTATGAAGACGAGACAGAAGCTTTGCTTTTCTCTCCGTGTTTGTCTCCATCCCCTGCAGCTGTTTGTCTTCCTTATTGTCCCTCCACCTGCTTGTGCTGTTCACGTTCTGCCAGCCTGTTGCTTTCTTTCTTTCTTTCTTTCTTTCTTTCTTTCTTTCTTTCTTTTTTAACTTTTCATTACTTGTATCTATTGCTTTGAAAAAAAAATGCAAGACATACGCATAAATAAAGCAGGATTTAAAGGAGAGAAAATCAATAGCCTGACATTAAGCTTTTCATTTGGAGTCGTACAAGGCCACCCTCTCTGCAATGTCCTGAGAAATTAGACATACTGCTGATTCATGGAGTGCCATGCTCTCTCTCTCTCTCTCTCTCTCTCTCGCTCTCTTCTTTTTTGTGTGCATTTGGGAAGCCATACTCTTCTTCCTACTTCTGTGTGGGTGGATCTACGTGTGTTTGCTTGATAAAGCGTGTGTCGAATGTCAAAGCACAACGCATAAAACATAGAAACTGTCTAACCTTTGTTGGAGCATCATCAACCTTATTCAACTCTAAAAACACAGCCCCTCAGCAGAAGCTTGTGAAGCTGAGGCAGAGTTATTACATCAGAGATACCCAATTTAAGTGTCGGCTTTGACCTGCATTCATTACAGCAGTTTAATAGATACAGAACACACAGACCATTTCTGGTAAGGTTTTCTCATTTTTGTGGATGCTTTCATCATTTACCAGTGTGTTTTTTTTTTTCTATTTATTTTTTAATCTACCGTCTCACTGCAGTCACACAGACTGTAAATATATCTACACTTGCACGAATTAGCTCTTTAAAAACAAGGTTCTGAGGAAAGTCTTTTGTAAAAATACATTTCCTAAGAGAAAATGTTTACGATATTAAAAACAATTTTTTTTAAAGCTTAATCAGTCCAGTTGAGGAGTTCCTCTAATTGACTTCATTTCTAACTCAAAACTCTTAAAAAAAATAAACTTTTAGTAGTTCATGCAACCCCCATTTTCTGAAATGTATATGTTTGGGTTTTTTTTTGTGACACATGAGGACTATTTTAAGATAAAACATCTACATGTGGGGACAACTGGTACATATGGGGACCTAAGCCGAGTCTCCGTTTGGTTTCAATGCCATTGGTGGGATGGGGGTTCAGTTTAGGATCAAGGTGTGAACTGAGTTAAGGTTAGGTTTAGGGTCATGTACCTGTGAGGTAAGTTTTAGGGTAGGGGATCAGGGTTAGGCTGTAGAAATTTAATGGAAGTCAATGGGATGTCTCCATATGTATATGGTTGAACACAGCTGTGTGTGTATAAAAATGTAAATGTAATATTGATGCAGGAAGTGCATAAGGCTGTGCTACAGCTTACTGCTGCTGCTGATGATGATGGCGATGATGATGATGATGATATAGTAAACAACAATAGAATTCTGTGCAAAAAATCACATAAAGACATTGCATTTGCATCAACAGCTATGACAAACGTTTTTCAATATATTGCTTTTGTTTGCTATTTAGTCCTTATAAGTTAAACCAACTGGTCAGTAAAGCAGTGCCACTTCTGTTTACAAAACTGTCAGCCATTCATTTTTGATGAAGTGATAATTTTGATTACATCCACCAATAGGCCCATTTTTTGAGTGCATTTTGTAGTTTCTTTTTGGTGATACAAGAAGTATTGTCTCCATGGGACAATCAACCTGCCTTGTAAAGGTGTAATTTATAAGCAAAGATTCAAAAAGTCACACCCCAAAATGTCTGCTTTTAGACATGGATCATCGGTTGTGCTTTCAATTTTGTCAAGGGCATTACGAAAGGATGCAATCACACAGGCAGGAAATTCAGTCTGAAATGAGTTATAACCTGCAGAGCACCATAAATCACCCCCTCTTAACTCCACACTCCCTCAGTTTCCCCTCACACATCCTAAACTCTGCATCAGACGTGAGCATCGTGACCGCGTGTATGGGTGGTCACGTGCACGCGCGTAGAAACGATGCTGTGTTCACACTTGTGCACGGGTTTGCACATTTTGTTTGAATGTGCAAAGCTTGGGAAAATTATAGTGAATTTTTCTGCAGAATAAAGTAATAATTAACCTCCTGTAGTTTACATGGTTTCTAGTTTCAAATTGTTTCAAACTGTGGGAGAAGGTGGGGGAGGGGGGGGGGTGTCAATTTCAGGGAAACCACTAAAAGACTGATCAGTGATTAGAGTCAATAACACATCTGCATGGCCACTCATCTGAAGTGGCTATTGAACGGCTAGTTGGGGAAAAGTTGGCAAACACTGCTTTCATTAAAAAAAGAAAGAAAAAAGTAGCTTCTGCCGTCTCACCATTTCCTTGTGTCTGCTCAGTGTCGGCTGTATGGCGAGCGTTCTGTGGTGTGTCTTTGTAATGATAGCAGATTTTGCAATATCTATTTATGGCTGTGGTGACTGTAATTGTTTTTCTCTGCTCATATCATGATCATTATCATCAGTCCTCTTTCATTCATTCTGGCTATGAATATAAATAAGACTTCTTCTCTCTGGGTCTAATTGGAAAAACATCTTTTGGGCCCGGGCTGAAGATACAATGAAGATGGAGCGTAAATGTAAATATTAAAAATAAAAAAAGATGGTAGTGGTTTTGTTTTCAGCTTTCCAATTTTTCTGTTTCTGTTATTTTTCATGCAACAGTGGATGGTATTCCCATTAAGGTAATCTAATCAAGTCAAATTTGTAAAACTTGTGCTTTTACAATAATATGGTATGTGATGATGATGTATATTATGTAACAGAAAGCCTGCTGAGACACAGGAGCTGGTTTTATCTTTTCAGCTCCCCAACAAGCCATTGATTGTTTAAATTTACATGTGAACTATAGCACTGCTTTATTTATTACATTATCCAAAAGCTGTGCATACAGAATATTCTCCACTGTGGGATTTTATTTTCTCTGTTGAATTTTCCTCTATAGCTCTATTTTAGATGTTTCAGATGATTACACTGTGGCTAAAATGGATTTGTATTTTTGCCTACCTGGTCATTATCAATGACCAGGATTATTCACATCATGTCCACTCTGACCATATGGAGGTTTGGCAGGGGGAGTTACACATCAAAACACTCATAATTCTGATATCCTGTGTTATTTGACCACAAAATAGATTTTAAAATACACTTTATTCTAATAAATACTAAAATATATTTTAATGTAGATAAAAATTGATTTTGCCAACATATGTTTGATTAGAGGCAGAATATTAATTCTAACTAAAAAGAATGTAATGTTTAAACCTACGATTCAAATCTACAGTGTATTTATTGTGTTTTTTTTATTTTGTATGTTGTATTAAAAAGAATGACCAAAATTAGTCAAAATCAACAACACTTACCATGTTTCAGATCCAGTTCTTTTTTAATTAACTTCCCTCCAATAATTATAATCTTTGGACACTTTTAAGGAAACATAAGTGCACAGCAAGCAACAAGAACAAATTATAATTTAGAAGAAAAGCAGTAACTTTTTGTTTTCATTGTTAAACTGAGATATACTGTCATGTATTTGTTCTTTTACCCTCTTCAGTTTTGTTCCACTTATGTGTTAATGCTTTAATATTTATTTATTTACTGTTATTTAACCAGGCAAGTCCAGGCAATATGAACAAACGGCTTAATTTCCACAATGAAACCAAACAGCTTTGTTTTAAAGCAAAAAAAATTATTAATGATAATAATAATAATTATGCGTTTCTGTCAATAATTACAGTATGTAGGTAATGTGAGATGTAATTAGGTGAAATACGCTCTGTATGATAATTTCTTCAATCTCTTTCATTATTTCTAATTACCTTTAATAGATTATTTGGTTTCTAGGAATGATCTAAAACTCAATTTATCGCAGTGCAAATCTTAAGCATATGTAAATATGTAAAGCACATAAACAATATTTAACCCTCCAAAATGCTTATATTACATCACTGCTGAGTACTTAAATGTGCTGTGAATTTCCATGCCTCATAAAACTCACTTTGCAGAGGCAATGCATCACAATAATTCCTTCTATATGTCAGTGTTGACGTAAACCAGTTGGTATGCTTTGAGCTGAGAAAAGGGTGTATGCATGTGTAATTTGCTACAAATTGGCATGTGGATACAAAACCGCTAATGTGGTTCTCATACTGCTTAGGTTTGTAACAATTCAACAATATTAGAATTTGAACTCAGTTCTCAGTTTGACTTGTGGGACCCAATCCCCTGCTTGAAACCAAATATGAACCCTTGATTGAAACTGGGTGT
>JARVJO010000394.1:7781524-7796142 GCA_031762555.1 Cynodonichthys magdalenae | reverse complement strand
TTGATTTAAACTGGGTGTTGATTATCAGCGGTTACAGATTTTTTTATTTGTTCTTGCTTGGATGGATATAAAATACATTCAAGGGCAAATGCACACACTCACACCACTGCGCGCTTGCTTGTGTTTGTGCTAATAAAATAAAGATACTGGTGCATACAGAGGGTACAGTGCAATTGGTGTTTTAATGACACCACACATAATCAACAATAACACCATATTGGCTACAAATAAATCTTTAATCACATGCACCACTGTGTTTTATAACTCCAGCATGCTGAACAACAAGTACCTTTATTTCTCCAAGAGCAAAAATATTCTGCCTTTTATTTGGACTTTAATGAGCCACGACAACAAATTACATTTTATTATAGAAACAGAACCCAGACAACTTTGGAAATTTCAGCCTAGTGAGCCCTTTGTTTTGCCAGCGGGCAGTGGATACAGGATGAATGTGGTGATCACACATGCTGTTAAAGCAAGAAAGCTAATTACTGATATTCATGGTCCTCAATTTACCCAGTTTAACAGGGTCATTGCAAAAGATGGGAGCTGTGGCAGATGCGTGTTGGCACCCCTCTGAGCCTGCAGCATGTGTTATTAATATCATCATTATTTGGAGTTGGAGGTTTTTTTGCCATTTCTTTTTTTCCCACCTTGAAATGTTTTGCTTTTTAATGAAACACTTGAACAAGAGCAGTGTTATGTTTTTAGATTAATTTTCCTCTTTGTTTGCATATTTCATTGGTGAACAAATGTACTGTATCAGTACAAATCTGGTGAAACAAACTTCAGATTTCTTAGTCAGTGTTGTTGAATGAAAGAAATGACCATCTGTTGATATGGCAGAGCTGATGTACATCAACACTGTTATGAACGTGCATCACCCATCATCCCTACCGACCAGACCAATTTAGAGCAGCATTAAAGTTGTTGTCAAATGTTGTCAAAAAAACCCAAAAAAAACATCTCATAGTACATTGTAAAATTTAACATAACATGTAGCTGAACTTTAACTGAATTCACATTTAAAATAACTAAAATCTATTTATTAAAAATTTCTACACGTTTTACACCATTAGATATGAATGTGCTCTGTTTTATGTGCACTCCTATTTTTATTAATGAGCATTTGTTTTAGTGGCAACACTCCAAAATTCATCATATAAATTATGTACACTGACATTAAAGGTTTTCAATTCATTTTTAAAGGAGACATATCAGGTTTTTAAATCTTTTTTTTACCTATGCAGCACCAGGAAAGACTAAATAAAAATTTTCTGCAATCCTAGGGACTTCAAATACACAACAAAATGCATTTATTAGCTAAAAAAGTGGAATTTGAATTATACGTACCTTTAATTTTGGAACAACCTATACTTTTTAAAATTAATAAACTTATTTGGCTCAATTTCTTTTGTTTTGAACATATACCTAAGTTTTTGAAGGCAATGTGCTTTAATGAGTTAAGGCTGTAAGTATTTTTATATACTGTTAAAAAATGATTAGTTTTACAGTTTAAACTTCTATAAAAAAGCTTTTTGTTTCTTAGATAATGACGCTCATGAAACAATAAATTATATGAAAGTTAAAAGCCCCAACAGACCAGGGTAACTTGTGTGGCTTATAAAAAATATCAGAAAACAGTTTGCCCAGTGCAGCTGGTGGAAGCTTTTAGGTTTTTTCATATAAGATAAAAAAAAGAAAACACCACGAATAGCACGAGAAGTGCATTCTTCAGCTTAGCACTTCTCTCTCATAGTTCATGTTACACCAAACCATGACATGTCAGACACCAGTGGCTGGTTTTTCCCCAATGGAAACTTGTGGAGGAAGCGTGCAACGACGGTGGCTTGGCAGCAACACACCACGCAATGGAGTCTGGTCACGTCTTCATCCAAACCTCTATGCAAAAGCCCCTGATCTGTCTTCCAGATGTGGAGCTAAAATGCAAAGCCCGGTACCAGATAAGGGTCAGAGGGGGGGCTCTCATCGATCAGTTCCAGACCAGAAGTGACTTCAAGAGGTCAGGAGAGCATCTCTGTGATTATCTGTGATGTGAAACAGCTGAAGACCCGGCTCCTTCTCACCTGCAGGGTCAAAGTGGTGGATGACAACAAATGCTTCACAATAAACTTCATGTTAATGCTGTGAGAGCTGATAACATATTGTAGAGGGATGATTGTATGTTTAAATTAAAACCTAATAATTCAAAATCATTTGAGTGGAAAAATTCAGTATCAATCATTAAAGTTCAAAACATAAAATAAAGATTAGTTAGCAGATTAGCAACAATAAAAGTAACACTTTTTGCTGTTAACAATATACTTTTAATTATCACTCTTTTTAGTTAGCACATTGTCAAAATCTAAAACTTACAAAAAAATAATTTACATTTAAAACATATAAACACGGTCCTCACATTTAAAATCCAAGTATTAAAAAAGGCAAAAATGCAAACTTTAGAAATTTGAAAAAAAGTTTGAATTTGACCTGTTTTTATTAGTTTTTTTTTTTTGGTTTGCATTTGTGTTGTGGTCAATTATACCCATCCATTATTTCATTAAGCAGTAGTTCAAAGCTTACAAGCATTAAGAATTAACTGCTAACTGCTTTACAAATAATCTCAATGTTGCAGTCATGTTAGTCAAATATCAAATCGCTAACTTCATCAAGAATTATTCATTGTCTCCATTAAGACGAAGATGATTTTTTTTTATTAATTCAAAAAGTTTTTATGCTCAAAAAGGTTCTTTAGAGGAGCAGCTGACCATTCACAAAAAACAACAAAAAAAATATTTTATAATTTAAAATCCTTTTTTGCTTTTTCTATTATGACGTTGATCAGCTTTAGGTAGAACATTTAATTTTATTTTTTGTACATAATGAATAAAATAACTATTTAAATGCCTTATTAAAAATAAGCAGAATCAAACATGTGACTGCATTCATGTGTGTTTGGAAACATTCAGGAATAAAAAATGTGTTTCTACTTGGAGCTTTAACAAAAATGACGTCTGTATTTAGCCAAAAATATGCTATCCTGCTTCTATTTTGTGTTCTTTGAGTTTATTATCAGCTTAAAACGAGTGTTTTATAGAAATATTAATATGTTTTGTCAAAGGTTTCCAAGGGTTACTGTAGTGTCAAAAACCAGACTAGACAAAAAAACCCTCAGCATATGGATTAAATTTTACAGCAACTATGACTGCAAGATTATTGTAGTGAGAAGTCATGCGTGAGATGCACAGTGAAATAAACAGAGTTTATTGTTGAATCAAATTAACTCTGCAGCTACGGCCAACATCCCAAAATAGACCACGATCTGAAAAACTCAACCAAACCTCATGCAAGAAACGATGTACATTAAACACAGGAAAGGTCATTAGCACCACATGTGGTGTCTGTTTTCATTTTGGGACGAGGAATGAGACAGAGGAAGGCACACAGAGGGAGGTCTTTTTTGAGGGAATTAAACGAAAGCA
Organism: Cynodonichthys magdalenae; assembly: GCA_031762555.1. Classification (NCBI taxonomy): domain Eukaryota; kingdom Metazoa; phylum Chordata; class Actinopteri; order Cyprinodontiformes; family Rivulidae; genus Cynodonichthys; species Cynodonichthys magdalenae. Next base: position 7,792,660 of record JARVJO010000394.1, on the reverse strand, counting down.
GAGAAAACAAAAAACCTCTCATGCCTCTTGGGGGAGACAAAACAACTTCATTAAACTCTTTTTCTTCTTTTTCAGCAGCTAAATTCCCCTACTGTTCAACTCTTAGGCACCGGCCGTCAAACTCTGACGTGGGAAGGAGGCCTGACTTTTAACCTAATTTGTCGTCCGGGGGAGAATGTAAGAGGTCAGTATCGCAGGCTGCCATCCTGCCTGCCACCTCAAATGACAATAGATGACACTAATGGCAGGAGGAACCATAAAGCTTTATCAGATCAGAGATACAATGAAACCGTGACGTATTACTGCTGGCTAAATAGCACGGTGGGAAAAGTCGAAGATCTGAAGAGTTTTATGGCTTTTTTTATTGCTTGCTCTTGTTTATTCTAAGTTCTCTCTTCAGCACAGTTATCCCTGTTCTGTGTTTATTCTGTTTATCCTGCTTTGTTTTTGCACGTATTAAAATGAACACGCTGACGTGCTTCTCCTATTGGTCTGTGCGAGTTGCCGTCTCGGGAAACATAAATGGCAACCACCCAACGTTCATGTGTGTTTGATAAAAATCTTCCTGGTCTGTCTTTATTTGTCGGCAGCCACTAACCAGCTCCAACGCTGCCTTCAGCTGCCTTCCATTTTATCATCTAGGCCCTAATCAAAACCAGGCCTGGCCTGCCTGGACGCTCACAAAAACATATTCTGCTCCACACATGTAGACCTACAAATGAGAGTTCACTCACTCAAGCAACACTTACACCTTCTAATGTGGTTTCAGTTGTCAATTTTAGCCTCAGAAATGATATTCCACGACGACTAATAAAACCTTTTTGCCTCGAGGCCTTTTTTTTATGTTCGTAAAACTGGGATTTTAAACATTTTCCCAAGGAGCTGAACTGTGATTGCTGCTTTTCAAACATTTAGGTAAAAACTGTCCAAAGGAGAGCTGTATCAGTGCGTAGCTTGTCTTGTGTAAAATATAAAATTAGTTACAAGAAGCCTGCCCGAGGTGTTGATGTCGTTCTCAGACTGATTTTTGGCGGTCATATATTACAAAATAAATAGAAAATTGCTGCAGTCTGGACGGGCCATAAGAATCAGAGGAAATGTGTTTTCTATTTGGAATAATGGATGTAAAGCATTTAAGTACATTAACGTAGTTGCTCGTGATTAGACAAGCTAAATTAACAAATCAAGCTTCAACTAGTCGAACCCTTAGAAAGGTTATTAAGCTAAATTAAGTTACATGTGGCTCTTTAGTGTCCTCATGCCTTTTGTTCTGTCTAGGAAGTCTCAGCCGTTAAACATACGTTGGCTGATTTAGTTTCGGGGTCGAGGTCTCTTCTGTTCACAAATTCAGAGGCCTAAATAGAGAACAGGAAAGCAACCGATTTTTATCTTCCCTTCTGGAGGGAAAAAGTGGGATTAGTGCTACACACAGACACAAAACTGAAATGAATGACAAGCCCATTCAGACCCTGAACGGTCCCAAACAGAACACCGAACCGGAGAGCCTTTTGTGGGTTCTACTCAGACTGTACAGAAGGCGTAACATGAGCAGCACAGTAGGTGTTCGGGGACAGAGCTGCAGGTCACATGTGATGTGGAAACAGAGTCTAAAATTCTTCTTCAGCCCAACACTGAAGGAAAAACACACATTTCACATCTGGTTTTCTGTGTAGAAATATTTAAGTACATTGTTATGTTGTTGCAAAAATATCCTTGCATTTATAAATATAGTCTTAAAGGATACGTGTACTTTACAATAGCTACAGTGTGCATATAAAAATGGTTTGGAGTGGATTTTTAAAGCTGATGTTTAGTTGAAATTCATTTGAACTTAGTTTGTGACACTGGCAATAAAGGCATTCTAGTCTATTCGATTTGACAAGGACAGCACAAAAAAGAAGCAACATAAAACATTTGAAGGTAAAACAATGCTACAGCAGGTTTGTAAAGAGGTTGTCTAGCACAAAGACCTTGGCGTTTTAAACTAAAGTCAACAATAAAACTAAACTTTCAGATACAAACACACAATACATGTCCCAGTTTCAGGTGTACAGGCTGGTGACAGACGGTTTTTGTTTTTCAGCCATGTCTCACCTGAGAGTTAAAAACTACTTTTTAATTATTATTTAGTTTTCACTAAAAATAATCCAATTGCTGACACAAAAACTATTTTGGTGTGCTTTTCTTTTAATTTATAAAAAAAAAAATTACTTTATTTGTTCAGATTGATTTCCCCTGAATATCTTGCTTTTTTACTGTCTCTTGTTATTGTTCCCATCTTGACTGAAATCCATCTAAGCTTAAACACATTTTTTAGACATAACCATTTAGAACAATAAAACCTGTTAAGAAGAACTAAAGCTTGAATTCCTCTTTAGACCACAAGAAGAAAAACACTGATCTGATGTCCTAAACATTTTTATTTTACTTGGTTTCAATTGTCAACAGTCTGTGGAAGAAAAGAAGCATTGTGTGTTTCCTCTTTAACACGAGACGCATCAGTTCGCTGCCAACTTTGTGCTGTGGGAATATTTTACTCGGACAGCAACCGGGAAACTAGTCAGAACGAGGAAAAGAGAGATGAAGAGATGACCAAAGTCATTCTGTGTGGGAAAACCTTGATGCTAATGTCCAAAATTTTAAACTAGAAAAACATATATTTAAAAAATAATTAAAAAAAAGTCCCTGAGCAGCAATATTCTCATCTGACTGAAATGAGTTAACCAATATAAATGAGGTAAACAAAATTTGAGATTTAAAATGTTTTAAATGATTTTCAATTAATTACTACTTTAAATAACCAGTGAATAAGACTTCTGAATCTCTGCAAATACAGAAAAACATATTTCAGCTTTTGATTGCTTTTTAATTTTTAGTGGATTGTATTTAAAATTAGTCAAAAATAAGTAGAAAATGTTTAGAATTTGATCAAAATGATTGAAAAATGAAAGGATCAAATTTATTGTCTCATACAGAAAGCTTACAGAACACGAAGATTACTTTTTATTAGTTTCTCTTAAACTGACAATATTTGCTTTAGCAACACAATAATAGTCATAGAACATGTCTTGATTTATTTTATTTAAAATCTAGAAATACAAACAACTTACACTAACTGCTGATACAATTTACAACATACATGTTATTTATAGCACTATATTTAAACTCAATTAATTTATTTTGACCAAAAAGCTTTAAATGTCACCTAATTTTGAGCAGCACACATTTTTTTATTACATTTTTTCTAACACAGAAACCACTTGAACTTATTGCTTGTGCATTTATTGCCACGTTTCAGGGTTGGATTTCAAAGATATTCCATTTTAAATATTTATGACTTCATATTTTCCTGTAGCCCGATATGTTTTTATTTATTTTTCCTTATTTATTTTGTTTATTTGTGTTCTGCAGACATAATGCATTCTTTTTTCCAAATGTATTCAGACATAAAGCAATAAGCCTGTCACATATTTTATATCTACAGTAGTTCCCAATGGCTTTTCATTCTCACTGTCACAGGTCTGCATTGTAAGTTTGCATTGGGTTTAGTTACATGTGAGATTTTATAAAGCTTCTTTTTTTCCCTGTTTGCTTCCTTCTACTGTTCGTTTACACACAGCTTGTTTTATTAGATGCAAAATAAGTATTTTTTTAAATTTATAGTTCAGTAAGAAAGGACGGAGTGAAGTTTTGAAATGATAATAACAGATGGGCTTAGGAAACATTTCTTTGAGTGTCATAAAAAAACATTCAGATGTATTTTTTGTTACAAATCTTTCATTAATAAAACAAAGCTTTATAATTTAGTGAACATGTTTTATTTGGATGGGAGAGCGAGTGTTCATGAACGTCTGTTTGCATTACTGTGCATGAGTTTGTGTTTGGGTGACTGCAGCCGCCCTTCACCTTCCTGTTCTGACACACACCCACCAACACACACACACTGTACAGATGATGACGGGGAGTGTTTACTTAAGCTCTGACTTTACAGGGTTGCAGGACTCGCTTTCCCCTTTTCACACCATTAATCTTTTGGAAAATTTCTTCCTTTGAGATCTCGTTCTCACAGTTCTGATCTAATTTTATTCTTTGAAACATTTTCAGGCATTGATTTGGCACAAAGCAAAGTTCTTTGGGAGCTTTGTGAGAAAATAACTCAACATTTTTTTTTCAAAAATTTTCTAAATAAACTAAAATTCCTTTACTTACAAAAGACGAGGAGAAAGGCTGTTTAAAATCAGCTGGTTCTCATTGTACTCAGGAAGACACGGTAACCAAAGTGTGCCACAGAATACACATCTTATGAGCCCAGGAACACATTGGTGCACATTACCAACTCATCTGCAATACCTCTTGTTCTATAAAATGTCAAATTGTGTTTACTCCACAACCCTGCTTTCTAAACATCCAATTTTATCATCTATAAACAGAATCACCATTATTTGGACTTCAGGAACACTTGCTGTTTGTTTGTATGCAAACATTTGTTGTGTTTGTTTAGTCTGTCTTGTATTACAGGTTGTCCTGATTAAAACATGAGATCATTACAATGATCAGAATTTTAATGATGAGTACTTTCCCATCATTCTTTTCCTCACGACACAGTTTTGGAAGGATAATAAGAAATGTATCACAGTTTAGAAGATGACATTTCATTTATAATGTACTTTTAACAGACATTGAATGTTGACATGTGTACTGAGAGGTAGTATTTACTAGAAGAGCCTGCCTCTGCAGATGTTCTGAGCTCTAAATAGAAATGCACTGATTGTCCAGAGTGCTTAACATCTTTGTCTCAAGGTGTTGCTGTAGAAATAATACCTGGCAAAATACAATACTATTTCTAATATCAATAAAAATCGTGCATATTTCACAATTTTTTGTGCAAAATATGCACAAAAGATGATGTGAAAATGTATCTTTTTTTTCCTTTCAGCCATTCTTTTATTCCAAACTTTCTGATAAAACTTACCTCTTTATTGGTATTGTACAATAAAAGCACGTGAACTATTACCTCTTAGCACTTTTAGAGTCACTGACACTACCTTAGTTACTAAATTAAACTGCTGTAGAGAATTAGTGTTTTAAGTAGCTGTTTTTAAAGTAATCTGATCAGAGAGAGGAGGGCAACTTGATGTGATGACTCCTGAAACGGGAGCAGCTGAAAGAAAAAGACCTGATCAGAGGTTGTGTAGTTATGAGGATTTTGTGTACTGTTTGGTTCTGAGAGACAAAGGGTAAACCAGTTAAAATGTGTTGCATAGATTAAAAACTGCCCATCAGTCATAGTTTTAGAAACTATGTAGCAAGTTTCTGGTAGTTTTGTTCAAAAGTACAACATGGCACAAATCCCTTTAGGTTTCATTGTGCGAGTAGAGCCATGTTTATTGTTTCTATTGTTTATTGCATGCTGACTGACAGGTGAGGGATGGGGCTGTTTAAGGTTAAGTGTGGTTCTGTTCAGGTGTTGTGAGGGAGGAGGGGCAAACAATTTTCTACTGTGCTTAGTTTAGAGCTCAGGAAGATCATGTAGTTTCTATCAAAATGTCAAGATAAATGCATGTAAAGAAATAAATGACTCCTATAACACGGAGTGGAAAGTAAGTTCGGCATGGTGAGCTTTTATTGAGCTCACGTAAAACTAAGCCTACAAGGACAGTCTGCATCCAGTAGCCTAAACATTGGATTTTAGTTGCTACAGTGTGAGTTGCATGTTAGATCTTCCTTTATTACCTTTGACCCACTAGATTTTCAGTGTAACTGCTTGAGGATTTAAATCAGGGCAACTTAAATGATGGACAGGGCTCCAATGTTTTGTTGACACAGGGCCACATAGTGCTGCCAAATGTAATAAAACTGTCATTTTAAAAATATTTGTGTATATTTATTAAGCTCAGGTGCGTGTATAATAGTTGCCTTTTTGTATACTAAATATGAATAAAAAATGTTTGAGGCAAACAAAAAGTAAACACTTACTTTAATGGGAGGCTGGACACAAGTCACCCGCGGGCCACATCCAGCCCGCAGGCCGTCGGTTGCACCTCCTTGATTTAAATCAGGGTTGCACAAATTCAGTCTGTGATGAAAAATCTTGTTTGCACTTCTGTGTTTTGCTGATTTACTTTAACTTTGTACTGGTAGCACTCTGAGTATTGAACACACATTCTACAGGCCCCCTTGGCCCGATGCATCCCAACTTGGATTCTTGTTCGGTCAAGAATTTTCTGAACTGACATTGTTAATTCACAAATGCGCCCTAGCATGCATCTTTGGTATAGATTGTGCACTGAGGATTTCTAATCTTTGCACTGGTCTATTAGTATTGACCCTGAGAGTGGAAAAACAAGACCACTCGAACAGAATATTGATGGTGGCGAAACGGTGTACAGGATGATTTGTGCTGCACATGCTTCTTCATTGATTGTTTATTACAGCTGCACACTATAAAAAGGGTCTTCATCCATCAACCAACAGTAATGAGTTTTTACATGCAGACTCTATTTGGGGTCCGGGCATCTTAAATGAAATGTCTCTGGAAAAGACAGAGATGGAGCAGCAATCATGGCTTATTATGAAAGTGGAACTGGAGTGAAAAAGGAGGCTGTTGCTGAATGGTTCATACAGGAAGGAGTAGTGGGTGGACTAGAGACTAATTTTTATTACAGCAGGAGAGCTTTCCTCCAGGTGTCCAACCCTGGAACAGGGACGTGTCAGATCAATGATGGAGCATCATCACAGTGTGGGAAAGACTAATAGGCCGCTGCTAAAATGCAGACTTGAATCCCAGTGTGAGCTTTGCATGTACACTAATGAGTTGTGCTGCCGCATGTTGTCATGGCGATTACAATCTCCTCTGGTCATTGATCCTGTTGGGGTAAAACCCAGGAAGGAAACAGGAAGGTGACCAACAACAACCACCTGCACTACTGAATGGCAACCTAGACTGGCATCTCAACAGGAAGTCTGGGAACTTTCTAGACTTGCTATCTCAAGCTACAGTGTAAACCTTTAGAAGTTCAACATTTTTAAGCAGAATAATAAATCTTAGTTTTAGGAGTACTGGCTCCTGGTGCTAATATGGAAACTAAAGTTTGGTTATGCTCTGAAGGCTAAAATTAAGAAGCAAAATGTCCCAACCACTGTAAAACCTACTCTCTAGCTACATTTATTTTGACTAGGTAATCTGATGTCTTGACTTTTGTTGCTCAGACCCATGATAGTGCAGGTCTGAAACCTCAGCGGTTCCTTTAAAATGAATACCCTTGTTGATCAATACACTAACACAAGTGAGAAACAACATCCTTTTTTTTTGAGGAGGCACTCCTTGGACTTTATAAGGAAGCTCTCACTTAGTGAGCGTTTTGTCCTGTTCCACAGAGTGTACCTGTGGTTTGATGTGTTGTTGTCTAAAGACACAAGCAGGACTTGATGGGATTAGAAAGTTCCCAAATGATACCTGATGCAATTATGGGGATGCTTTCAAGATAAAATAGGAAAAGCTCAAATTTAATCATCTCTGTGGGGAGATGTTCAATGGAGCAACAATGAACACTTAGGTACAATGCAAAGAAGGTAGAAATTTGGAACCGAAACAACAAGGCCATAGAATTTTAATTATCAGTTTTCAGCAGAAATAAAAAAGAAGGTAAAGGAATATGTTGTTTGCCTGCAGTAATTTTTCTTTCATGTTAGCATTTAAACTTTCAGCAAAACCTAGCATATACATATTTTCTGTATAATTTGACAGTAGCATAGATGGTAGCAGAGCTACTGAATCAAATGAGCTTTGCATGTTCAGTTGAAGATGCACAACGAGCCTGTTGTACGCTGTGCCATTTGCAATCTGGTCGATCAGCAATGAATAGCCTGTTCCACAGGGCTGCCTCCAGAGAAAGGAAGCTCATGCAGCTCAGAAGCCTAAAACAACAGAGAATCTCTCATATTGTATCTCTGGGTATGAATTTCCATTTATAATTTCTCTGGCGTTTAACAGGCAGCCCCACAGGCCAATACAGATGTCTCTGGCAATGACCTTACTCTTCATTAATATGTATGCTGACAACCAACCAAAAGGAATAATAAAACTGCCTCTCTCTGGTTACAGTTTTTCTACGCTTCCAGAGCAGCAGAGAGAGCAAAAAGCTATCCAAGCGTACATCATGCATTCCTGTCTCCTCTCATCTCCTCTGCTGCTTCTCTTCTATCCATCTGAACCAAGTGGGGTGGTCAACTCTTATTAAGAGACATTTAAAGAGGATACTTTACGGGCTTCTCCTTTAATGTAACCATTTAAGTATTAGAGCTCACATCATACCATGATAGTGAGGAAACATCTTTTGGTGGGGGGAAACAGTGATGTGATTGTTCTTGGTTTTTCTATTTTTTTTTTTCCCTTCAGTCACATCTTAGACAAGTTAACCTCTTTAATTAAGAGTACTTAGCTGTGTGGGCCCGGATGGGGCAGGAAGCGATTGTTGAGACCCTGCCAAGCTGGATCGGGTTTCTCGGTGGCCCATGCTTCCAGCCAAGGCTGAATGGGAGGCTGGCTTGTCAGCAGATGCTGTGCTCAGGGATCAGTGTCTCTCTGTAGGGTTACAAGAGCCCTTTTCCTCAAGACAAGAGATGAAGAGGGGAAAAAAAAAAGAAACAGAGGATGAGTAAAGGGTGTAGTGGCGAAACAGGGATGAGAGAAAACTTGTACTATGAGATATGCAGTCTGATGTTTGAAACCAAATACTTGGCATAGTCTGTCAGTTTGTTTCTGGCCCAGTGAGCATGTCAGCAGAGCATTGTCCTCTGTGGGGATATCATCAGTAGTAGTGCAGTATATCAGAAAATACCTAAGAGTGCGACACAAGCCAGTCACGCTGCATGAGTGAGAGGTTTTCTTCAAACTGTACAGCAGCACAGTTTTACCACATGGGACAAAAATCAAAGAAAACATGTTCTGTAAGAAGAAGAAAAAAAACACACGGTACTATCACTAAGATGTGACGAGTTGAACGTACTTACATGGCTGTCAAATATAAATATAAATGTTCTGCCTCTATAAAAGATGCGCGTGGTACTGTTTAGAATTTTTCATTTTACATAACTGCAGTTTAATGAATCACAGGTCTGAGTCCTCAGTTCCTGCAGTAATAACATCCAGCCTGCTGTATTTGCATGGTAATTTTATCCAGGGCCTAACTTTAAATGAATACATACGTCATGCGGTTTAAATGCTGTATCTCTATTACTTTTTTCCACTGATTCAGGAAGGAGAAAAACCTGTTATAATGTCAGTTTTTGATATCCTGTGTTTCCTCTCTGCTTGTGCCAACGTGGCCTTTTTATAATCCCATAATTTTTATGTCTTGATTATTGGTTCTGTTTGACAGACGTAATAAACCTAATTTCCAGGTAAATAAAGAGACATTGAGGTTTGCAATGAATAATATTGTTCATTTGGTTTTATCAAAAAGTGAGCTTTTGTTTCTTGAAGATGTGTTTTAGTTAGACAGTTCATAAAAGCTTTGACAATGAAGTAAATAAATTTGTCTTATTTGGATGTTCTTGAAATGCTTTTCCTGTTAAACTAGTTTTTACACTCTTCATTATTTGTGCAAATGAGAGTAATATGAAGACAAATACAAAAACAGCTTCAGATTTTTGTTCGGTAACAGTTAAGTAAAAATATAAAAGAAATAAGTCCGCAACATGTTTTTTTATTTTGATTTACAGAAATGTAATGAATTTTGTTACAGTTATTGGACTCAAGTTGGTCTGTTTGTTGTTTGCATTTAATTCTCTTTACAACTGTGAATGGCAACATCTCTGGTATGAACATCTCCCCAACAGTGACTTATTCTTTACCTCAGCCGACTGTTAACTGAACCAGGTCATCCTCTTAGTGTATACTGAAACACATCTATATAGAGTTTCCATGTCATGACCTAACATGTATCCACATGGAGGTCTGGAGGAGTTCAGAGCTCTTGGGTGTCTAACAGAACAAACCAGGGTGAAAGGATAGACTTATTTTGGTCTAAATGAGCTGAAATAATTAAAAAATTACACACTTTTCTGTCTAGACATTTTAAAAAGTGCACACTAATGCTTATGTGGCAATGACATCCATTAAAATGAGGCGGTGTTTGAAATAAAATTGCTACAAGAGCTCTGTCGCTATTTTAAAGGATTTTTTTTTAAAGTGTGCTGAGGTTAGCATTTAAATGCCGCACCTGCAGATGCCACCAAAGTGTTTCCTGTCCAACAGTTTTTCATTGATATTACAGAGATTACTAATGAAATGGTGGACTGTGTCTAATTGGCTATTCTCTTTGATCTGGGATCAATCTCTACCATATGAGCTGTGGTTTTTGTTGAAGGGAAAATTGAGAGGGACGGCAGCCTCGTTTCCCAAGTTTACCACAAGGTTCAAGCATCCATAGCCTGTGGTCAGCGCCTTTCTGTGTGCTCTTGTTATATCTGTACGCTGCCCTCGCCTCCTCGTCCTCCACTGCCCGTTTCTCGTGTTACTCTCTCAGGAATGTAGTGACCCCGCAGGGCTGCTCAAGTATTCACATTAAAGACCTTTGAAGCTAAAGGTGGCAGCCTCACTCATAAGTCCCAGATTAACAGCTAACCACATCCAACAAGACACACATGAGCACGAAACTTCAACAAGCTCACTAAGTTTTTGATTTTTATTCACGGCGTCGTAAGCTCAGATAAAATATCTGGTGAAGATTTTTATGCGCTTACCACACCGTTGTGTGACACAGTATCTAACCTAAATGGGTATTTTTAAATCTTGACATGTTTAGTGATAATGCCTGCAGCAGCAGCTCAATTCAAATGAAAAATTATTTGGAAATCAGAAAGGAGCTGCGGCTCGAGCCGCCTGTGAATGCACTCAGGCTCATCTGGAGCTGACGGCCGCAGCACAGGGGAATTCAGACATGGCCTGTAACTCATTATAACCAGACCAAGCACTATATGCAACATCCACATTTTGATCTTCCTCCATTTCATGTGAAATAAGTTCCATGTAAAGGAGCAACAGACTTGAGGCGTTAGTGGGTTGCACTCACCAGCCGCCGCCGTGGGGGGGGGGGGGGGGGGGGGGGGGGGGGGGGGGGGGGGGGGGGGGGG
>JARVJO010000394.1:7750127-7781514 GCA_031762555.1 Cynodonichthys magdalenae | reverse complement strand
TTACCCCCCCCCCCCCCCCCCCCGACTGTGGGAGATAAGAGACAGATTGCAGCCCAGGAGTCTGGCCTCACTGGATTAAGAAAATGACAAGGAACAAATGTTGTTACTAATCAAACCCTTACAAAAAATTAAATAACTTTGTGTTAATGGTAACATTTCTAAAGCCTAAAACAAAAAGTGTCCTCTGTATTAGTAAGACGTGTTGATATTTTTGACAAGAATTTTGTCAGGTCATACCAACATCTTGTCATTTTAAAGTGTAGTTTTGTAAACATTTTGTAAATATTCTGCATATATTTCCCGCACTTGATTATACTGTCTATATTATTAGAAATAAACACTTTCAAACTGCTTCTTTTGGAACTAGCAAGCAAATTCAAAGGTCAAGTATCCTCTTTAATTATTTTCGATTTTCTCAACATGTTAATTAAATCTCTGTGGAATTGTTTTTTTTTTGTTTGTTTTACCGAAGTATGAAAACCCTCCACAGCAGGGGTTTTAGGTTTTGTTTCCCTGTCTGATCATTAGAATGCCCAGAACCTGGCATTGATGTAGTCTGGGCTGGCTTCCAGAAAGTAGGGGGAAAATAAGCTCAGTACTTTTTTTTTCTCCGATTCCTCATTCTCGGGTTTAGACACAACATTAACAAGGAAGCTGCTTGCCTCAGATCCAGATAGATTGAGTTAAATCAAATGAGCTACGCTAATATCATTATTATAAAGCATTTAATATGGGTTGCTGATAGTGTTTGCTGGTGCACAGGAGTCAGATGTGATTAGTATTCAGCATATTGCATGCTGTAATTCAAATTACCTATTGTGTCTTTATAGAAAATGCTCACTAGCTGACAAAGTAGCAGTTTGCTATTAAAATAGTGCTTGTGGGGTAGAGACGAAATGTTTCATTAAGGAAGAACCCGTCCAGAGGTCCTACTTATTTTTTCTTTTTGATCCTTGTAGGGGTAATAAATTTTTTTTTCTCATCAACATTTGCAATATTACCTACATTTCCTGCAAACCCCTCAGTTTTCAGTGTAGGACCACTGATGTCTCAGTACCAGCGCCTTTTACTCTGATTTTAAAAATATACATTATATTATTTTCTGGAATATCACAACATTTTCAAAGCCTTTCTTAATCACTGGTAAAAGCAAATACACATTACTTACAGCATATTTAATCAGTTTTAGTGCTTGTTCAATTTAGTTTATTGGTGAAAGAAACAAAACAGCTATGGTACCAACTAGAATAAGTAAACATTTGTAAATTAAAAACAGTTGCTCCAACAACACCCTGATGAACACATTTATTTCCTCAAGCAATTTAAAGAAAATTACATTCTTGGGTGCAATAATAGAAACACTTTTCTGAAATTTATCAAATTAAAATAAATTCTGTTTTAAATAACATGTCAGACTCATTTAAATGACTTAAAACATTTTTTTCAGTTAGTTTTGTGACTTTTTTTACACTAAATATATCATTTGCAGTTTTGAAGATGGTGATGGCAGGTGGTGAAGTTCAGGTTCATGATTTCTTACAGGAAGTTTTTTTTAAGTGGCTCTCTGACCTTGAGCTTACTCCTTGTCGGCCCTCTGTTGCTGCACAGGGGAGCCCCCCTGTAAGACGAGACCCAAACATGAGCATGGTGTACACAGGTAATAAAAAAAAAAAACATAAAAAAACAACTTTTATGTATGTGAAAGTTAAAAAGTTTTTCTAAGTATCTAGTTTGTAATCTATGTTGGATCTTTTTATAGATATCTTGATGTCTTAATCAGCAACATACATTATTCTTTATAATTAAAGTAAAACTTGAGGTTAATTAATGAAAGCAACATAATGTATGCATGGTTTTGCCTTCCTTTTTAATTTAAATTTTTCCTGGTTCATATGAAGCACCTGGCCAGGACTCTGAATGTGCTGATACACTCCTTCTGCTGAAAATGAAACTGAGACAAGCCTGCCAGTGTTCCCACCAGACACCTTGTGTGAGTGTCTTTTCTGAGGAAGGCTGGAGTCTGAATGAGGTCCCTGTAGAGTTGCCAGAAGGAGAGTTCAGCTCAGCAAGGCCAGGTGATCTTACCTGCTGACAGATGATAGCTGCATTGTTCCCTCTGACTCCTCTGTTTGAAAAGTCCTCTGGATTCAATCACAAATGCCCCCACTGCTTTGATACAGTTGCCTGGATACCAAGTCCACCTGGACTAGCATATGGTCACAGCATGCAGCTCTTCATGTGAGGCAACTTCTCAGCCAAAACGGTCTTTTACTTCATCTTTTGCCCCCCCCCCCCCCCCCCCTCCTCTACCCTTCGTCTCCATACTTTCCTTTTTATATCTTCTGTCCAACTGAAAATATAATGGTCTATATAAGTTACACAAAAATAACAGAATTATACAGCATTAACAGAGCAGTAAAGGAATTTAATGTCTCTGGTTGGAGCTGATACACCTCAAACTGTTTCCGAAGTCTTAATTCTGTCACTGATGAATTTCTGCTGTGCGCCTCCAGTTCTGATCACTTCTGCAGATGCTCAGAAAATAGAAACGAGCTCGCCCTTTTCCTAAATATGGTCTGTGAAAAAAATAACAGACATGAAGGTAGCTGAGGAAAAAAATAATTATACAGAAGATGATGGATAGGTCAAAACAGTGACTGACAGGATGGATATGGATAAGGGCTGCACAGCTCAGCCTCCGTGGAGACCAGCTCCAAGTCATACATAACCAGGCAACGGAGATGAAAATTATTCAATGTTCTACAGGCTGTCGGAGAGGACACTAAGCAGACAGAGCCTGCATGGACCCCGCAGGGAGTTCCATTGTAGAACAATGAGCAGCCAGTCACAGAAGAATGCGTATCAATTTCTGCAGCTGACTTGCTGATGAAGATAACAGCTCACTGCTCTCTTATACTTCAGTCTGTCAACAAAATACCTGTTTAAACTATAATGTTTTTCAGTGTCATCAGCAATTCTTCTTATTTTTATTTTAAAAATTAATAAATTGTATCTCCTTTTTTTTTAATTGTCAGTTTAAAATGTTGAACTGGTCTTTTTCTAAAACTATATATAAATCTTGTCCTCAGCAGCTATTTTGTCAGAATGTATGCATTTAAAGACTCTAGGACCTCTTTGCAAACAATAGTCACAAATTGCTTTAATGCATTTCAAGTTACTTTTACAGAAAAGACCCTTTTTGATAAATAATGATGTTGTATTATAGAAAAGCAGCTTTAAGAGTCTGCATACTTACAATTCCTTGATCCTATAATAGGTTTGCTGATGAATAGGAAATATCTTATTTAGTTAAGCCTTTTAAACACCTGTGCTGTGCTGTTACTGCATTTTGGCTTTTTTGCATAAATTTGATGTCAAAGCAAATGAAAACAAATGCGGTGTTATTGTGATGAAAGCGCGGAACGCATTAGGCAAACCTTTCCTCAGCTTTGGAACTCAACATTTGTGATAAATCTGCACCTGAACACACATGGACCTGGACTCCACACTTGGTTTAGAGAGTGTTGCAGCAGTGAGTGATGAGAGACGGGATCAGAGGTCAGCAGTGCATACTGCGAACTCGCTGGACGGCTCCGGGTATAAGACAACAGATGCAGCCACCTGCAGATGCAACACATCCACCTTTGTTAAGGTTTCTTTTGGCACAAACACTCGAGCTTTTGTGGGAAGGAAAGATGAGAGGTTCTTTGACTTTTGTAAATATGAAAATGAAAACTTGTTGCTGTCAATGGCATGTTTGTGTTCTGAGTTTCAATTTCTTACTTCATATTAAAAGAGCTATATGTCTGAGTCTGAATTACTGCCAACTCAGCATCATTGAGCAGCTTAAACTCATAATTATTATCTACATGGGCTTGTGCTGAGTTGGACCTCAGATGTATTAAGTCTGATCTTAGATCATTTGAATAAATTCATAAATAAAACAACGAATATTGGAAACTTGCCACAAATCATTTGTTGATTTAGGTTGTCGTATTTGATACATTTTATCATTAACTGGGGCTGAGAACTATTAAACCTGTCAAAAGTGCAAATAAAACAATGAGTATAAGTCTGACAGAGAAAGACAGAGTGTTTAGTGTTAAGACAGAGAAAGTACATAATAAAAACAAATCATGTTTCTGTCTCTTCGTATTAGTTTGAACTGAAATCAGACCCTATTTTAAGTGTGGAGCCCTTGGAGTTCATCCTAATCATTGCATAACTTCTGTCAAAGGAAAAAATCTACTTTTATGATTGTGAAAGGTAAGTTTTGAAGTCAGTGGTATGTGCTGCAGAATGAGCCTTGAACTAGACAGATGTTTTTGTTTTTTTACAATTTATTTCATTTAAAACAAATTTCAAACATGAGCAGAACAAAGAAGTTTACATTTTCTAAATTTATCTTATTTCTAATGGTAAATGGCATTTGTTGAGCTTTTCTATTTTTTTTCTGACAAATCAAATTGATGATAAATATATTTTAAATTTCAGTTGACCAGTTTCGAAAGAGCATCAAAAGCAGTTATGTTCTTTGTTGAAGACTACGTCTTATTAGATTTTTTTGTAAATATTGTGCCCTTATTTTAAACCACAGTTTCACTTGACAAACTTCCAACATTTGTCTTTAGCTGTTTGCAGCTCATGAAGCGAATGAATAAATCATGACTCGGTGCATCGTTTAGCTGAATCCACATCAAACCCAGTCCCTGCTCAGCTTGAATAATGTAGATGGGTCCTACTGAAAAGGTCATTGGATATTTTCTTTCTTTCATTTTGAGCCTTAATGCGTTTTCCCCAAACAGGTGGTATCTGCTGCGAACTGTGTAAAGTCAACAGGTTTAGCCTGAACCAAACAGGCATCAGTGAATAAAAAGAATTGTTAAAATCTCAGGAGACAGTTATTGGTGGCTTGTTTTGAACCAAATATTAAAAACTAAAATAGAAAAGGGATTTTTAGTGTCCCTTTAAGAACACTAGCATCACAAGAAATTATTAAAAATTTGAGTTTTTAAATTTATTTAAAAATCAGGTTTTATTCTAAACTGCCTCAAGCGACAAATCTCAAGAACCCTGCCAGTTGATGGCATCCTAAAAGGAAATCGTTACATCTGAATGATTTCTGTCGTCCTCACTGATTCCAGCTAATGGGTCCCAATTTGCTTTGTAATTTTCCCGAACCTCTGCCATTGGTGCTAAGAACACCACTTTCATTGCACTAAATTAAACAATCATTTCTAAAATCATAACGGGCTGCAATTAGTTAATTACATGAGCAAGAGCAATTAGGGGGTGAGACAAACAATGCGTGGTGACTGGAAACAGCAGAGGGAGTTCTTCTCTTGTCAACACTGATTAATTCAGCTGAACGCTAAACTTATTTGTCCCACTGAGAATATGGGACCATGACAGCTCACATGTTGCTCAGAATTTGCGTCACATCGAGCCACAGATGATGGGTTATGATGCCGACATATTCTCTGGATGCCAAAAGGACACGTGATCTGAACGGAGTGATTTCTAGTCTTTATGGAGATGCTCCCCTCGCCTCCTCCTTCCAGCTGTTCGTTGGTAAGAGGAGACCCTCAGCATCTTCACCAGCAGGTGTTTGACAGGTAATTTGCTGTTAATTTATTTGCGGCAATATATCATGTGACAGTTGAGGTCAAGTGTAGATCTGTGGTTATAGTTCAACCCGGACATCATGTAAAAGTGTCACTGAGTCTGAGTGGTAAATGTTCCACACGTATATGGGGTCTTTTAATCTTGGTTAGGTTTTACAAACACACTTTACAGTGTGCTTCATATTAACCCACTCATGCCCACTCTTAATATGTACTCTATATATGCAGTGTCATCTCATCTATAGCCAAGGATATGCAGGGCAGTGAGGGGCTCATTGTCTTGATGAAGGTCAGGCCATCTAGGGGCTGGTGATTTGGTCACTTGCTTTCTAGTTGGGGCAAAATCCCAACTGAGTGAGAGCTCCCCTAGGGGCTGATCCCCCCCCCCCCGAGACTGTCAGTATACCTGGAGGGAAATGAGAGACAATGTTGGACAGAAGTTGATACAGTCAGTGGGACAGAAAAGATGGCCAATAGCTAAATTCATGCCTGCCTGAGGCTTCCAGACAAAGCATCAAAGAGCTGTGGAAACTGTAAAATAAAATCCATATGTTGCCAGAACTGTGGTGGAGTACTGCCAGTGCTTTCTCACATGTCTGGAATTGTACAAACACACTGTTTTATTGTGTAATATAAAAACACCCTAGAAGTTAGTTACATTTTTTGCTAAGAAATAAGTAATGAGACCAAAGAAGCAGACTTGCACTTTTCAGTTAAAGCGTTCACCTTGTCTTCCTTATAAATGTAAACCAGTCACACTATTGATCTTTTTTCTTCTGTACATTTTTTGGCACGTATCTATTTCCACAATTTTTCTCCTTTTCAACCACTTGTATATCAAAACATTCATCTCCTTCAAGACATTCTGGCCATGACTGAGGTTTTTTCTTAAAATCTTTCAAAATGTTCATAAATCTTTATAGAACTTTTTACATTTTTGTTCTGCTTTTTCTGCCCTTTTCTGCTACATTTCTTTCATTTCTGCATTTTTCAGCTATTCTCTGCCCCTTGAAGAAAATTCCAGCAATTATTCAGCTGATTTTGGATTCCATCTCAAAAGTTAAAATTCAGCAAGCAATAACAATTCAGCATTTTAAAAAAAAGTTTGGCTTCTTTAGCACCTTTCAGCTAATTTATTCAGCAAAGCATTCTCACCTCAGTTTAGCAGGAAATGCCATTTCAGTTATGATCATTATATATTTGACCATGAAATTTGCATTTTGTGTTTTCATATAGAGAATGACTCACAGCACAGGACAAGTTGTGTTGGGTATTAACCTGTTTTAAAGTAAATGATAGGATAACAACTCCAGCTGGGCATCAGGGACTGGGTCCATAAGAAAAGTTTGCTTCTTCAGCCATTTAACAGCCTATTGATCTTTTTTTAACTAATGCTGATTGATCCTACCACTGGGTTTATATTCTTTTTCCGTTCAAATGGCTGGAGTCTTGTCAGTTGTCCCTTTTCCTCTTCATTGGGTTGTCTTGTCAGCTTTTAGCCAATCTCAGTCACCAGCATTATTTTTGCCTCTCCCCTTCAATATTCATCTCTTCCTTTCACAGCCTGTAATGCTGGACAGGATGGCCTGTCTGCCAATACAGTGGCTGTCTCAACCAATAAAAATTCAATAGGTGTTCTCCTAGAGCACGGAAAGCAGTGAATTTGTCAAATCAGTTATGTTGTGCATCTGCATGTGCAGTTTGTTGAACGAACAAAGTACACTGTTAGGAAAGTCTAAGTCAGGCTATTTTTGCTACAGAGATATTATACTCTATATGGAAACTAGAATAACCTTTTTAATTTACCTGAAGATAATTAGCTGGGGTGAAAATATAGAAAACAACGTTTTAAATCGACATCATTGACATTCTCACTAAATTTTACATTAACTGCAAATCATCTCATCTCATTGCTTAACTTATTCTTCATTGGACCTGGATTTACATCTTGGCTGTTTAATTCCTAATTTAATGACAGTGATTTCATAATGACTTTACATTGACTCCTAGATAAATAAACAGCCACATGCACACATGATGGTCAATACCTGTAAAACCACTCATTTAAACATATGAATGACAGCTTGTAAAGTGCTGCACTCCAACATCCATCTGCAGTCGCTCACATTCAAAGCTGAGAGGTAAATAACCATCTGGCTCCTGTTTCTCTCAGCCGTGTGATTTAAACTGATGCAAAAGGATGAAACTCGAGCTTGACATTACGTAGTGTGCTGCTCCTATCAGAGCCTCCATCTTCTATTTATGCACCCCTGCTACCAGCTGTTCAGCACTTTTAGTTGAGCTGAAATCATTATGTGTCATTGACAAAGGAGAGAAGCAACTCAAAAGTTCTGACCCAGAAGAAATGCTCACTTGTAGCTGTAGTGATAGTTTGGTAAAAGTTTCTTCTATTTAGGAGTCATAAAATGTGGTAAAAAAATTCTACAAACCAAGGCATTTTATTAATTCTAACAGAAAAACATATATATATGTATTTTTTGTTTGATGTAAAACTTTCAACTACTTCTAATCAAATGAATGAGCATTTAGTGCCAAATCAAAAGCTGAAAGGTAATATTTATTTAAGAAAATAATTTTTGTGTTTGGGAATACTATTTATTGTACAGCAACCTTTTGAATTTATGTAAAGCTTGTAATCAATATCTCACAAAGTAACATATTTTGTACTACACGATACTGCACAAGGACTATTTTTCTCTATCCATGCTTGTAGTTGCATTAAAAAACCTAAACTGTACTTGTATTTTTAATTCTATCTGGAGAAATTATCTCATGAATGTATGAAATAAAATAGAAAAATTATCTTTCTCTTGTTTGTTCCATATTTTTATTTTCCTTTCTTTCTGTATACTTATACTTTAAGAGAAATGTTAGCATTTGAGCTAATTTACCTTCATTTGACAAATTGAGTTTCACAACTTATAGATTCATTATGCCTTAAATAAAAACCATGTTTTTGGCTTCATCCTGAGTTTGTATATTTATACAGTTTAAGCAACTCACAAACTTAACTAAAAACCACTGATCTTAAATAGTCCTAATCAGTTAGGATGATTTGGCTTTCTAGCTGGAAACACAACTAAGACTATTTATTCCTGTCCCCTTTATCTCTGTGCTTCAGTCTGGAATGTACATCAGTTGAAGAGCCATCACACATTTGATGTTGATTAACTTGTAAGTAGCATCAGGACAACTAAACTCTCTGAAATTGAAACCTTCTGTTCTACACTGCACATACTGGAGTCCTGTGTTTTAAACACGATTGCTACAGTCCACCAAGAGCTACAATCAAAGAAGCAGCTGCACTAATTCTAAGAACATTAATTTAAAATAAAAAAACCTGCCCCCTGGGAGAAAGAAATAAGGATTCTGTGATAGATTTGTAAACTAATCAGACTGAAACTCGGAAAAACCAAAGGAAACTCATCAGGATGTTTTACTTCAGTCCATCTCATGCACTCAACAGGGCTTCAGCTGGGCTTTTAATGGCAAACACACACGACAAAAGCATGGGAAATATGAACACAAGTAAGGAAATTAGTTGGACAGAGGAAAATTGTCAGTGACGACAAAAAGTAATGAGAGGGAGAATAAGGATTTAAAAGGGAGCATGAGAAAGAAATGGCAGTGTAAATCTCTCTGCTGAGATTTTATTCTTTTTCCCAAAAAGGATGCAAACTTAGATTCTTAGAATTTACCGTCAGCATCCCTGTCATTATAGAATGAGGCATCATGTTTCTGAAGCCCTATTGAAACGAAGATGCTCAAACATGAAAAAGAAAAACAAAATGTAATCAGAAAAAAGTCAGATTAAAAGTGTTGGGAGAAATAGTCAGGTGGATGAATGATTTAAAGTCTGTATCTATTCACAAGCCTCTATCTGGAAACTACATTCATTTAAATATAATAAAACTGTAACAATATGATGCTATGAGCATGTTAGACTATGAAAATGTGTGCTGTTTTAAAGGCAAGGGTAGGTATACATAATTTTAACTTTTACAACATAAAATCTATGTTTAAGGTAAATTAATAGCCATACAACATCAAACATTAAGTGGATGACCTTCTAAAATTTTGAACACTAATTATATTTAGATCAGAATAATTATAATTAGACCCTCTCAGAGTAGCTTTACAGTCTCATGTTTTTTTTTTTGTATTTGAACAGCTAATACAGTAATGCTACCATAAACACCATAAAACACACAAGTCTTAACTGCAAGCATATGGATGCTCACAACAACATGATCACAACAGATGGTCTCAGACACAGAACAGGAAGAAAATGAGACAGATGAACAGAAAAGGAACCAGGAAAATAAAAGCTACAGTTGGTAACATAAGGGATTCCTTGATTCCCATTCTAAACTAAATCAAATAATTTCAAACTGTATATCTGTTAATTTGTTTCCAATGAAAACACAACAAACAAACAAAAAGCAAATTGAAAACTACACAAAGGAATAAACTTTTGTAGGCAAGCAAACTTGCAAAACAACTGCTAAATGTCTAAAGTACTTTAAAAATACATTGTTACAGCTATTTTTAAATTATTCCTTGTAAAAGAAAGCAAGTATTCTGAGACCTTGTTATGAGAAAAAAATATGTTTTTGAATTGATTGGATTTGTTTCAACCACTAGGACCAAAACAGGATTAAACTCGGGCCTGAGCAACTGTGAAATAGTTGTGATCAAAGATGTTTCATCACAACAGACCATGAAAATTTTATTGTTGCAGAGTAACAGACTACATGCATTTTATTTTTTCTCTCTGTGTGTTTGTACAGTATGCTTTAGAAAGGGTATTGACATTACAAGCAAACGCTTTTAATAAAAATCTCCACATTCATAAACTATGATGCTTATATTAGCTTAAAACATAGATGGGTGAATGAGGAGAGAGAGCGCCATGAATGTGTAAGCTTCACATTTTAAAATATTAAGGGTAATTGCAGTGCAGCATCATTAGGGTTATAATAAGAATTTGCATATTTCATTAAAGCCATTCAGTTGTACACTGTAACTTACATGACAGCTTCAAAAAGCTGCCTATTAAACTGATGGGAATGCCTAGTCACTGGATATTTAGAACAGTTTATACCAGCATGACTGGCGTTTAATTGAGCTGTGATTGCTTCCACAAAGTTCAGTGAAGGTCAAGGTCAAACCGCTAATGTTGTTGTTTTTCTTTTCCTTTTGGCTGCTCCCTTTTGCAAGGGTTGCCACAGTGACCTAACTCACATAAAAGACAATTGTTTCTATGGCCAGTGCCCTTCCTGACCCAACGTGGGTTAAAACCCACTGCTGTAGGATCACAAGACCATGGTACTTACCACCAAGCAACCACAGCCCCCCCAAGGTCAAACTATAAATAAATACAATTATTTTACCTTATAAAGAGGAACAGAGATCCTTTTGTTTGGAAATAAACATTCCTTCTTTAGTAGGCCCACTATTACAACGAAGTAATAAGGCCTTTAAAAGTGTTTTTTTTTCTGTCTTAATTTTAAGAATAAAATAATACAAAAAAGTCATACGAGACTAAAGTCATAAATGTAATTTTATGACAAACGTCTACACGAAAAAGCAGTTTAATCACTGCTTTAAAATGAGGAATGTTAAGCATCTTGTGACATTATAGTTTGGTATCGGTTTTACAAATAAGGAAATATTTATTCTTTTCAAACATCAGTATCAATATATCAGTAGCAGGACTTTAAAATGAATGTGCTAACTATATGGATTCATATGATAAACTGAAGATGTATTGCAATTAATGGATGTATTGATGGATTTAGTTGGTTTGTCTTCTCTCTTTTTGCAGGTGCAGAGGCAGACTACAAATGTGTTTATGCTTCTTTCTCTTCTCTACTATTATCTCTTTGTTTCTCTTTTAAATCTCTTTCTTCACCTTTCTCCTTTTCTTTTGTTTTCTTTTCCGTCTCCCAAAAGAATTTTCCATAAAGTTTAAATATAAATCAAGTGGAGCATCATGGTGAAAGCCATACTGCGCTTGTGAAAGTAAAACTGTTGGGCCTAATCTTGACACTCAGACGTTAATTCTGAGTTTCATACTGCCGAATAGGACACAGTAAAAAAAAAATGTAATAGCATTTTTTCTTTGTTTTTCAATTCTCTCCAAAAACTTTACTTTTTATGAACCAATTATTTGTACAGTTATTGTCTTAGAACACAGTCCAGTCCATTCTGAGCAGAAAGGATAACTTTTAAATTTAACTGAAGCCGTCTGCCACTTCTACTATATTTAAAATACAAGTCTATATTTTACACCTCTTGTCTCAAGAGGTTCTTTTCTCTACACCTTGACTACATGTTCTCTTTGATTTCGATCTTCACAACTTCAGTGATGTCCTTTGTACTCCATGCTCCCCAGTTTCTGACGAGGTTTATCACTCACCACACACATGTTCCTGGATGAATATTCATGCTACTGACTTATCGTTTTCCTCAGGGTGGCATCTATCAGATGGAGGATTGTCAACACAGATAAGCATGACTGACATATACATATGTGGATCCTTGTGCTCTCAGTACAAAAGCGTCACAAGTTAATTTTGTCACATTGAATTGGACAGCTAAATTGAGCATTTCACATTAATCACCACAGAGAGTTGCTTTTATTTTCCTCTTAAATATCACACTTGGTTTGTATGCACGTCTCCAAAACATGTTCTAAACAACAACGCTTTGCTGACAGAGGCATGTGACAGTGCCATGAGAAGGCAGAGAGAGAGAGAGAGAGAGAGAGAGAGAGAGCAAAAAAACTTCCAGCATCTCAGAGCAGTAATATAATGAAGTTCCTGCCACAGACCTACACAGCATGAGTTGCTGAAAAAATTACTGCTAGAACAACATTATACTTTGGAGATTATTTCATGGGAAAAGCGAGAAACTTAACAGCTCAGGAAACACAAATAAATACAAGATCTGCCAATATTACCAAGAACTGAGATGCTACCAGTTACTAACAGAGGCAGGCTATGTCAAATGTGGGTTTGAGGCTGCTTCATGATGTTTTTCCATTTTTATCTTCCGGGGTGTGTTTGCTGTCATAGTGGTGTGGTGTCCAAAAGCTGGGGTAGGATTCACTCACATAGTTTGGCAGTAAATTTTCAGTTTTTTGCTAGAAGGACAGAACCAATATCCAAACAGCCTGTGAAGCATGCTGACACACAAACAAAACCTAGGCAGCTGTAGAGTGAGCTGTATGCCAGCCTTTCTTCTGAAGCCCAGCTAGAGATGGTTGTAATACATCTAAATCAACACTTCCTCTTTTGTTTTATTCAAAATCTACTCAAAGTGTCATGTGTTTCAATTCATTACCAGGGTACATTCATGAAATCATTGGCTAGCATAGCAAGAAATATTAAAAATCAATAAATAAATAGGGCAAATAGCAACCGCCTTGGGCCATTTTGTAAACAGTGGTTCTCCATTCCATTTGGTTTACTTGTATCACTGTTTAAATCCAAATATGCCCAATAAAGCCTTTCACTTTTGAATTTTCACTGACATTTATTGAGTTCTTTGGAAGCCAATCACTGTTTAACAATCACTTCTATTTATATTGTTTTAGCACAAAAACTATGTTTTAGGTGAAACCAAGTCTGACCTCTGAACTGTTTTTGTTTATACTTGGTCTTGAAGAGCTCTGTAAACATAAAAGCATCATATGGCAGCATTGACAGAATACCTGTTTATGAGAAAGCCTGACATATTTACAGGCTGTTAAACTAACTCTGTTTCTTGGCAGCCGAACGTTAAATTATGTTGAGACTAAGGTACAGAAAACAAGATCCATCATGGGTTTCATGGGGACTTAAAGTTTGTGAGCAACTTGGCACTGGCCAAAGCTTCGAGTTATTAAAATGTGTCAACTATTGATTTTTACAGCAAGCAGTTGAAGGTGGTTGCAAACATGTTTATCTGGCTAAGTCAGGGGAAAAAAGGGGTGATTGCTCATGTGTAGCTGTTAGCGTGAGTATGTGTGCGTGACTGATCCATGACCACACAGCTCTCTCCATCACAGATGGTGCAAATATGGATGCCAGCGTGATGATTCCTCCAACCCCAGTGGGAGCCAGAATGATTGTCTGAGATCTTGGAAGAGCTGGAAGACAGAATGAGGCACAAATTAGACTTGTTAACGAAGGACAATGAATCTGACACGCAGCTGTCTAATCTCATATCTTTGAAGCTTGCAGAGAGCATTCAGAGGGAAGCTGCCTCTCAAATAAAGAGGCCAAGAACACGTTTTGTCTGTAACAAGAAGCACTTGCTGAGACATGTTCTGTCTAAAGATCTGGCATGAAGTGTCGGAAACTAAACAAGATGGAAGGACACTTTACTCACTCAAATCTCCGTGTTCAGACCACAAATCTGTCCTTTGTGTCGCTGTTTCTGGTCTCAAAGCTTGAACTTATTTGACTTGTGGCAGGAGGCACAAATAAACCCCCTTAGGAAGACATTGAGTATCCTTCTGCTCTTACATTAAATTAAGATTTACCGTTTATTGCTATTATCAGTCAAAACTAAAGGTTGTAGTTCTAAATCAGAATATTTGTTATGGTGCGGTGTAACTACATTGTTCACATCTTTTATTTGTTGTTCTGTAACTCTGGAGCTGAGTGAGAGCATTTTTAAGTGTGTAATTTAGTGACTAAACTTAACCAAAATGGGGCTGGAAAATGCGAGAAAGGTGTAATTTGTTTAATAATCCTTCATTGGTATGGCTCTGAGTCAGTGCTTGGTTTGTTTCTAAGCTTGTTTTTCGTTCTTTGGGCATTTTTCTTTTTTCTGTCGGCCTTGACATTTCTGATTATTTTGATGTGTCTGTAGTTGAGTTGAAACACTAAAACTAGCAATAGTTTCTCAAACAGGACAATCTACACAAGTCATACTATTTACTGCATCCTGTTTACTGTTTAGTTAGTAAATACCAGAGGTGTATAAAGTACTTGGAAAAAAAAGTAAAAAAATATCTTGATAAAAAAATCCATTCATTATCTATATCAGCTTCTTCCTTTTAAGGTCATGGTGGTCACTGGTGCCCATATCCAGCAGTCAACTGAACTGGTTCCACTAAACTGAGTTAAGTAAATGTTAGTCTGAGTAAAGCAATCTAATTAATTCAGTTTAGTGGAACCAGTCGACAAAACTTGCTTGAGAAAATTCACCTCTTCATTTTTTAGAGTGCATATACAACTTTGTTCATGATAAGTTCCAGTTGCATTTAAAATTGTAGGGTGTAACACGGTGGTCAATTTTAAGGTAAAGAAAAGTATAATTTTTATGTTTTGAATGTAACCAAATAAAGGTAAATTATGGTTTTAAAATGTATGGTTATGGTAAAATTACAGATCATCAAAAAAAAAAAAAACACTGTAATAAATAAATGTACTTTGTTACTATATACCTCTGGTAAATACAACATTGATACTTTGCACACAACTTTGCCTGATTTTTACTTTTTTGACCAAAGGAGTAAAAGAACCTAACTAATCCAAATCTCCAGAGACTTTAACTGTTTAAAGACCAATCACAGGAGACGTTAGTGTGAGATGTTAAAACTTCAGCACGATGCATGGAAGCCTTACTTAATGCTTTTTTTTTTTCTCTTCATCAAAGATTACAAAAAGGCAAATTACAATGTTCCCTTAAATTACCTTACAAAACTAATGTGAATGATATTAACATGGTTGTTAATGTAAATTATATTACTCTTCTCCTTCTCTAGAGGATTCACTCCCCCTTACCAAATCTTTGCTTTTGAGTTTGAGGTCATTAATTAGAAAGGTCTTTTCAACAACTACACAGGGCCACTTCTCCTCATCTGAAAACAGAACAGAAATTACCAAGGAGTATAAATTAACCGGGTTGTAATAATGAATGAGGGTCATAATGAGATGCTACAAATTGCCTTTCAATGTGCTCTTTCCTTTTGGTTCATTAGCTGCAGTCATACATGACGCTGCAGATAGGAAATTACATGAAACCATCAAGCACGTTTTAGGGCTCATTTGCACAGCAGTTGAAGAGTGTGGAGCTGAAATCTTGCAAGTTTAGTGATTAACGTCTGGCTTTTTTTTTTCCTAGAAAAAATTGATTACCTTAAAATAACTCCATTTAGGGGGCCATAACTATATCTGAACTCTTCATTTGTCTCAGAATCTGGCCTACGTTTTAATAAATGCATGTGTGTGTGCTCAAATATATTATTGTTATACAATAACTTCACTGTTTTAGTATTTGAACTGAAAATTGGGACACTGTCTAAATCAGCCAGGTCTTTAAAAATAAAAATTAAAAAAATTCAAACAAAGGCATCAGTGCTGTGCGACTCTGGTAAAGTGTTCAGGCCAAACTCTAATGAGCCTGATCCTGCAACCTTTCTTTAGACTGGGCTGAGTATCAGAGGTGACCCTGTAGTCCTAAGTCCCATTAAATTGCCACTATGATTCAGCAAGCTGGACAGCCACAGCCTGCTCTCCTGCCTGCCTTCCTGGTCCAACCTAAAGGCTCTGCAGAACAGAGCAGACTTAGAGACCAAAAATTTGACATTATGAGAGATAGCAGCCGTGCAGCAGTTTGGGGTTTTACACCAACTGTCTTTCTTGGCTCAGGATAGTAGAGTCTGTAATATTCAGCACATTTCCTACACAGCTAATATCTTTTGGACACTGTCTGAGCCAGTAAAAATACTCTCATTTCCAGGGCTCAGAGCTGGTTAGAGTCCAATTCTTCTTGACAATTCATGGAAAAATAGGCAAGAGGGAGAAAGAAACTTATTTTTATCGCAGGATGATTGTTTTTGACTGCAACAAAGAAAAACAGTGGTGTACAAGATTTAGTGTGATAAATACTGAAAATGGGAAGACAAAAAGACAAATCTGTCCTGGCTGTGAGTGTTTTTAAAACATGCAGAAATAAAAAAAATAAAAAAAGATCAACAGTTGACTGAAACAATTATAGTGGCTGTGTTATACAATATCACATTATAAGTACTGGAGCGTTTCTAACAACAGAGTCTGAATTATCATTAACTTCCATCCATCCGTTCATTTGCTTTTACTTGCTTTTCCTTTCCCAGACGTGTGGAGCCAGCAGCAGACACAATGTGAGAGGCTGAATTTGCCCTGGACAGGTTGCAAGTCCATCCCAAAGCCACATAGACAACTGAGAAAACACATACATGTCAAGTTGTACAGATTGTCCATAAATTACACAGATTTTCCCGCACTTTGCATGTAAACAGACTATTAGGCCAATCTTGCATATTTTTTTCAAAAAATTGATTAAAGGGGACATATCATGCAAGATCCACCTTTTCAGCCATTAAATGCATTTTGTTGTGGACTTGGAGTCTCTAGGAGTGCAGAAAAATTTAATTTAGTCTTCCGATGCAGCAAAAAATACCTTTATATTTTTTTATATTCCGTTCAGTTTTCCTAATTTTCTGAAATGTTACGTCACAGTATTTGTGAAGGAACTACCAAATAAGGTCTGAAAGAGGGTCGTGTAACGTTACCACAAGGACAGATTCAGACCACAGCATTGCAGTTCCACTTTATATAGACCCCAACTGAATGATTTAAATGTGAAATAGAAGGACAGTACCAAGCTACTACCAATTACAAGCTAAAAAAAAAAAAAAGCTAGCATTAGCTTAAAGCATCATACTGCTGGATGGTCCGGTTCAATATTTGATAATTTTCGTTTGAGTTTGGTGTAGTTCATTATTGTTTTGTCACAAATTAAACAAAATAAGATTCACATGATAAATAGTATAATCCCGCCCACATCGAGGCAGCTTTCTGCTCAGTGCAAACACAACTTGAGCTGGAGGTAGAGTAAGACCGGGCTGTCTGGAGCTGGGGTGGGCTTTACAATGTAAACGACCGGGAGGCGAACCTACAACCTCCATGCTGTGACAGCTCTAACAAATGCATTGCCGTACCTCCTAGTAGTAACTCATCAAGTACATTGTTGCATAAATGTGTAGATGTCATTGCTATATTTAGTCAAGTACTCTGATGTAAACACATTATCAAAATGTATAGGCAATAAAATTGTAATGTGTCTCACTGTCTGATGTTAGTAATCTTCTGCATTGAACTAATGTGAACCCATCTCAGCCTGTTTCCCAGCTAACGGCTAATCTTGGCCGTTGTTCAAACTGCTGTGGTTTGCATATTTGTGGAAGATTTTGGACATGATAGTGGACAGTTTGAGTTGTACCAGCATTAACAGTGTTTTTCCTGAAATCTACTTGGTCATCAGAAAACACTGGCTGAAACTACACAGTTGTTTTTGGACCCACATGATCATCCCACATAAAAAGAGAAACATTTTAGTGATCATTATCACAACATCTGCCTGTCGCAAAGAAATGATCAATTATCAGCCTATTAATTAAAGCCATTTTTTGGTGGTATCCCCATTACATGTCTCACGATGTTTTGACATTAGATTACTTTTAAAAGGAAACCAATCTCTCACCTGCATCGGGTCAAGATGGATGTGTTGAGAGCCACAGCACAGGCCATATTCCCCTTGGTTAATGAGAAACCTGGCCCTTCTGGGCGCTGCTCCCTTCTTACTGGTTTTCCTTCCTCTCATCTAGCCACACTACTTTCCCTCCCAGGGACTATTTCACCTCGAGCTACTGGAAATCCCCCTGTCTGTTGAAAGGCATCCTTCAGTGGCACTCAGCAGCCATTTCAGACAGACATACAATTCAGCCCAGACAGAATACGACAAGCATCTCGATCTTTCAGGCGCTGTGAAATGACTTCTGACTGGTTTAGGAAGGAAATACTTTGACAGGAGAAATGTTTATGCCTTGAGGAATCAACATGGGGAGCTATGGATTAGGGACAATATTCCAGGGGTTGAGCTGTCAATCTAAACATAATCTTGCTTGCCTGTATTGAGGGGCTAAACAGCACATTTCTTTGGTCTACATACGTATTATGTTTAAGTAAACAACTACTTTTTAAAGGACAAACAGTAATTTCTTGCTGCAGTAAAGAAATCAAGCTGCAGTTGACGCTGGATTAGTGTCAATGTGAAATGTTAAAACCTGGAACTGTCTTAAGATGTAAAGATGCAGCTATATTGAACTTTTATTAAAAATCCAGTCTGCTTCCATTTTACAAGATTTAGTTATGTGACTCTAGAAGCTTGTCTCCAACTCATAGATTCAGGTTTATGATTCTAGCTGTTGTGCCCTGGAGGTATGTTTTGTCTCACCATCTATCCCCATTTCACTTTTTAACACTCCATGTCAGAAAGGGGATATGTCATTTCCTTCTGTAAATCCGAGTGGAAAGTTAGCTCTCCCTGGAAACACATGTTTTACCTTTGCAGACCTGATGAAGGTTAGAGCTTCTCAGTCATCATCGTAATATTGTACCCTGTGACATTCAAGCATGCAGGAATGTAATTTCACATGCACGGGCCCTCACAGACAGACATGCACCTCCACATTTTCACCCCTCTCAGGCGACTCACAGCAAACAGCCGTCTGCTCAGCGAGAGTGATATCATGTGACAGTGGTACATGCCTTAGATGGCGCCCCATAGTGAAACTGTGAAATGTTATTATTTAGTTCCTCGCCAGTGGTCTGTGACGATTTGAAGGACGGCGGGGCACACAGAGGAGGGGCCTGGAGTTAAACACAAGGTGATGAACACCACAGTTTCGGCTCTGCATAGATTCCAACCTAATTCAACTGGTGTGTTGTCATTTGAACACATTTACATGTTTTATTATAACATGTGCAATTACATGCATTCACATTTAGCGAGTTTCTTTGTAGCTGAAAAACAACTTAATTAAAAATGTTTTTTTAATTTTATTTCTAAAGCAACTTCTGTGGTAATTGCTTGAATACTTTTTTTATTAGCCACAAGCGTTTCCCTTAGTTCAGTGGATTTTCTAAACTGTATCTCACTTTGAAAGTTCAGTTTGAGGACAGACTTCAGACAGATAGGATCTGTGGAAGAGCAGACTCACACAATTACTTTAACCATTAGGGCTGATATAGGTTTACACTAGACTAGTGATTAAATTAATGCTTAAGAACGACAAATGTCCTAACAGCCAATTACACCAACCCAGAACTAGCGGAGCACATTATCTAATGAGCACATCGCCACAAATTACACAACAAAGGCGCGGTTGAAAGGAAGGTGTGTCCCATAACCCCCTTCAGTGGTTCAATTTGGGAAAAATAGGAGATTTTCTGCAACTTGAGTTTCACATTTTGACTACCAAACACAAGGATGATTGCTTCCGGTGGTGGATGTGAAGTAGCTTCTCTCTACCTTTTCTCTCACACACACACACACGGGGGCACACCTAATTGATATAATGTGGTATTCATTAAACCCGATAGGCTTTCCTTTAACTGAATGCTAGGCTTACCCTATGCCCTGCTCCACATAACTAAAAAACTCAAGGTTCAGCATAACAGCAAAGCAGCACTAGTTAAAGGAGACATTTTTAAGAGCACAGTTTTAGGTCTGTAACCAGATCCAGTTCAAGTTGTCTCTTCCATTGAGTGTATGGAATTATTTTTTGAGTTTTCTTTAGTTTAGTTTTTAAGTAAGAAACTATGGAACTCATTAAGGGACATTGTATTTAAAAAAACATCTTGTGGCCATGCGTTATTATAAGTTTGAGTAGCTGTGTCTCTTTGTGAGAGAAAGGTATAGATGTTGGAGTCAGATTAAAGCTATATGAATGTGTTGCCTTTGTGTTTAACTGTTCAAAGGCAGCCTGCAACAGTTCTTCTTATAATTTTTATTATTATTATTTGGTATATGTTTATTCTAAACAGATGGTTCATCTTTCATAATGGC
The DNA here is from genome assembly GCA_031762555.1 of Cynodonichthys magdalenae. Lineage (NCBI taxonomy): Eukaryota > Metazoa > Chordata > Actinopteri > Cyprinodontiformes > Rivulidae > Cynodonichthys > Cynodonichthys magdalenae. The sequence goes on along the minus strand of JARVJO010000394.1, from coordinate 7,760,980 downwards.
TATTTATGAGATGACAATGAACACCCTAGGTGTCAGGAAACTGATTTTTTACTGTGTTTCTGAAAGTAACATAACACTGACTCCTTCCACAGCAAGTGAATGGTGTGAGAGAGGAGACTACTTGAGTGTTGAGGTTCAAAAGAAGAAAATAAAGCCTTTTGGACAAATACAATTCCAGTCAACACCTTTTAGTTGCAACATATAATGCTAAGATTTAATTTATGTTTAGCAAGCGACTGACGTACGCCATTCATTCCTATTAAAATAAAATAGTAAATGGTCTGTACTTATATAGCACCTTTCTATCCAACTAGGATACTCAAATGGCTTTACACTATAATCTCTGCCCTCATTTACTCTACTGGGTTTCTACAAAGTTGTCATGTAGAAATCATCCTATGGAGACTAATCAGTGCTTTAAATCACATCCATACACTGATGGGACACATATCAAAGGTATGGAGGGTGAAGTGTCTTGCCCAAGGACACAAACGTTCTCTGTAGAAAACATGTTTCCTTTGTAAATCCTTTTAGCTTGACTTCTATAATTAGATTCTCCACAGGCAGTGTATTTGTAGAATTAACTATAAAAATTAGTTTACGGAAGCGTTTTTCATTATACATCAGTATGCGCTTATTTTATTGTCTGTATCAGTTTCTCTGTTAAAATGTTTTATTTGTATGAAAGCTTACATTTTCATTGACACCTTTGCAGTTTACCTTTCCATTTTTTGGGTCAAACTGCAACAAAGTCAGCAGACTGCTGTTAAGGTTGGATGGACGGGCAATGAGTGACCACTGAGCTAATGATGTGCAAACCAGCCATGCTCCCTGTTAATCTGCTCACCTGATCTGGTTCAAGGCCTTGCGGCTGCAGACAGAATCTGTGCCAAAATACCAGTGTTAAAGAGAGTGGATAAAATGCAGTTTAGCTGGATTATGAAGGTAGTTCAGGTTTCTTGTGTATAGCAGTAAACCTTTGCTGTGATACAGTTGTGACTAATCAATCTCTTTGAAGTGTAACAAGTTTCATTATTTTTAAATCTGAATTATAAATTTTAATCCTAATTCACTGTATTACAATGCAAAAGGAGAAAAATACTGCATGGAAAAAAAAACAGTTGGCTTGCAGTTATGGTTAGCCTACAGTTGGCTACAAAAATATCTGAGAACATCGGTGACTTCACCCAGACTTTATTTAGGTTCATCAGAGACTGAGAAAAGTCCTTTTCAAGCATTGCTAAACTTTTAGATTAAAAATTTTAATGCACTAAGTGGTTTTAGATATAGTCATAATTTTGGGAAATGGTTAAGAAATTTTCAAGACTATTGCACAGTTCAAATAATTCTACACTTTAAAGGATATTTTTCCAAGTTACTAGTTGGTTTAATACAAGCTTATGCAAGCCAAGTTACAGAGGAGCAATTCCATCACACAATGGCATACCCACAATGAATGTCTTCTGATTTATTTCACACAATGCCTCTTGATGAATGGAGTTCATTTCTGTCTAATCCGTTACAGATCTGGCAAGGGAATAATAATAAAAAGTAAACGCCCAAATCAGTCAGAGAAACCACATCAGTTAACAATGACTTCTCCAGCCTTCATACTTGTGACAAATGTATGGTATCTCATTTAGTTTCCAGAGTAAAATTGTCTCTTGCATAAGCAAAAGAAAAACTGTGCATGATCAACTTGACGATTTGGAGAAATTACGTCAAATAAAGATGTATGAGGTGAGGGGGGGAACCGATTTGAAAAGAAGAAAAATCCATGATCATTTGTGCAGCTGCAATGATGATGACTTCTGTTTCATTTGATTAATTTAGACCTTTAGAAACCAAAATATGAAAGAAAAAAAATAACAGATTTCTATAACTGTTAGCTAGAGGACAAAAGTGTTAGACTAATACATGTATGTTGCTGCTCTTTACTCTGCAGCAGAGTTATGATCATACACCAGAAAGCAGACAGGTCATAATGACCATCATATCTCTTACTGTCTATCCACAGAATCTATTATCTGTGAAAATCATTGGCCTAGTTTTTTTCTTAAATTATTGGTAATAAACAATAAAAGGTGGAAATTTTCTGCGGGGTATAATGTATACTTCCACTTGCACAAATGAAAGGAATATGATGAAAAACAATAAGCTCCACCTCACAAAATGGGGCATCCACTGAGACAAAAACCTGCCAAAATAAAGCTGTTTTTTTCCCTACTTGGTAGTGCTCTCATTTTGTGGTGATGTATTCAGAACAGTGATGTGATTGCGAAGTCCCACCTCGTTTTTCCAGACCCTATAAAAAGCTGGGTATTATGGCCGTGGTAGTGATGTGTGTCTGTCTGGCCCTGAGCACACCAGCAGGTGAATGTCCTAGAAAAGCCAGGAAACACAATTTTGCTCTGAACTGGGGATACTGTGGCCTCTTTATGAGAAGAGGAAGAAAAGACTTATGGTTTACTTCATGTCAGTGGGATTTCTCAAATAATGTACCTCCATTTGGGTTAAATGACCAAGGACTGACTAAAACTGGAAATTAAACAGTGAATCTTATTGACCTGTCTATGTAGAAACTAAGTGCCCTTTTACATTGTGTCACACTAAAACTTTGGAAAGTTCTGTTTTTTTTTCCCTTTAGAAAACACACTTATTAAAAGAAAAAGAGAATAGGAAAACAATGGCCGGGAATTCACCACCAAAGGCTTTGCTGTATGACCTTGAGTTGATCTGCTGGCACTGTGAATACGAAGGCCACGGGAGAACGACAGGAAGCTCATAACAATTAAAAGAAATAAAAGCATAAAATATCCAGAGGAGACAGAGCGGGTTCAAGTTCAAACGTGAATGTGTGTGTGTGCCTGTGTGGAGTGAGGGCGAGCAGAGAGTTGAGGGGTAAGAGTGCTATGCCTCGTGAAAACAAAATACTCTACACACCTCAATTAGTGGTACTTAGCAGGGCCCTGAGAGAAGCAGCCTGAAAGCAGTTGAAGTAGCTCATGCGAGAAAAGCCAGAAGAAAATCGTTCTTAAAAAAGAGATTTTTTTAAGAAGAGGGAGCCTCTGTATGTTTTTATGACCAGGCATGAGTTTGGGAGGGTTGTGCAGTTTTCAGAAAAAAAGCTTGATACCGGCTTGGAAACCTTTTTACGATGACATGGAAAGTAGATTCTATAATTTGAGTGTCTTCTAATAGGACACACATTACTACCATGGCAACAGGGACTCCAAATATAAAATCACAAAACAATATGAGGGGTTTAATTGAGATCAGTTGAATGAAGGGGAAAAAAAATTCCATCATCTGAAGTAAAAGACTAGTCTGTGGTCTACTGTGGGAGAGACTTCTCCCCCAAAGGAGCTTATTATCCACATATAGACACATCCCTTTCCTTCTGAATGACATTGAGGATTGGAGCAAGCTAAAGCAGATCACACATGCATGCTGGTCAAAACTAGTTTTAAAGAATCCATATCACAGAGCTGTTGTACACCGTGGTCGACCACCCTGCTAATCAAAGGTAATGAGGTGTTGGCGGTACAGTTCTGTGGGAAGGGTGTGCATATTTCAGCTCACTCAGACACACGTTTTGGGTTCTTTTTCTTCATCTGTTTGAGTCATTCTTCTTTCCCAACTTTTAAATGTTCCTTGGCAAGAGGGAAGGATTTAATATGTTTGTATTCTTCCACTTTTGAAGATTTAGCATCTGGCTTTAAATGGACCAAGAGCTTACTTTGGAATGCTGAATGCAGATTTGTATTGCTTCTACAGGAACAGGCATAGCTGAATGGCCATAAATACATTGGGTCAATAACTACTTCTTCACTGGCCACACAATAAATTTGGTTAGGAAAAAAATGGAACTGTACTTCAAGTTAAAAGAATTAAGCTTAACTAACTGCAAATGTCAGTATTCTAAAGAAGTGTATTTATCAAAGAGTTATTACAGAAACAACCAAAAATGCTATTATTTGATCAAAGACAAACCAAATTGGTCTGACCGGCAAAGCTCTCTGTAATTCAGACATTTAATTTCAGTATAAATCTCTCTCTAAATGTTAGGCTGTACGCTTGGAGGCATCTGAGATCTGGTATATTATCAGATCTGTCGCTTGACAGGATTTTAGTACAGATCAGCCAATAGAATCTGAATAAGTACTTTTGGGAAGCAAAGAGGTTAGAAGGTTAGCAACGATGCTTCACAGAAATCCAGTCTGCCTGCAAAATTTTTCAGCTTTCACCTCTGCCTAGGTTGGAGCCACCTCATGCCACCAGCAAACCACACAGAGTGAAGCTAGAAAAATCATGAATGAACAATGAATTCCTGAGCATAATCCTATTAAGCATGAATACAATCTAAGAAGGTATTACTTTGTACTGTTTCTCTAGTTTTTATTGCCTCATTTTCTGTCTATAGATGCCTCTGGCTTGTTCGGTTTAGTTGAGTCATCAGTTTCTATCAGGAGACTCCTCGTCCATGTGTAATGGCCATTATCTCAAGACCAAAGGGTTACATCGCTCTAAGTGGCCTCAATAGAAATAGATGAACTGAAAACACCATTATCTGTAGGAAGAGATTAACATCCTCGGAGACTGTCAGGCCCAAAATACAACATTATTTCAAAAATAAATTAAAAAAAACAGTTTTGGACTTTATTTCTTAATGGATGCATGTAAGGGTGCACATAACCTATTTATTTCCCTGTAATCCTTGCTGAATTAGGGTTTTTTTCAGACGTAGCTGAGTGTGATTATACCCCACGCAGTCAGCTCTGCCTGGCCCAGCCCAAAACATGTGTTTAAACACTTCATTGAGTTTCCATGCTTGCTCTGGCTTCCTAGATGAACTGTGATTCCGTTTTTTATGTCCCCCAATAAAAAAATCACAGTAGTCCATTTATCTCAAAAGCTGGTGACTGTGATGTGTGCCACTACACTGTGGGGAGTTCTGAGGAAAATGTTGCTTTTTCTCTCTCTCTCTTTTTTTTTTTTGTATCTGACAATACTTTAAAGCCCTCCCAGGTGATCTGAAGCACAGTCATTTTTTTTTGTTCCTGCTCACTGAGGGAAAAACTACACCCTAATGAAGGGGACCACACACCATGGTGTTATGTTATTGTTTTTGTGCACCTACAGACCTTGCATTACCATTTCCATGTTTTTTGGTTTGGTAATATTAACATGATGGCAAAGACAAAGCTATCTCATAAAAATAGTCGGGTGACGTGAGTCAGATCAATACTGTCGAGACAGTGGGATCACAGAGAAACCCAGCTTTAAACAGCTTTAAAGCTGCTTTAGTAGATTTAACGTGAGAGGAGACTCTACCTTCCACCTGTGGATAGGATTTACAATTATTGCAATCAGGCATCAAGCCATTTAAATCCCTTGAATAAATTTAACAGATGAATCGAACATAAAATCTTATGCTTCAGCAGATCATAAGCTGCGGATTGTCAGCATCCAAAGAACAAAAACATTTCCACTTTGTCAAGCAGTTTAATTGACGCTCTTCGTTATATTTCTTTTGTCAGTTCTGCTATAAGTAATAATGTAAATGAGCTGCACAAGCCAAAAATGAAATAAAAGAAAATCAATAAGATTATTGCAATTCAGTGAATGAACATTGGGAAATAAATATAACTCATCCACAGTTAGGGACTGAAGCCAGATGATATTATTAAGAGCCTGTTGACGTCAAGCACCAACCCCAGCAAAAAAAAAAAAAAAAACGAAGCTAAGAGACATGAACTACTTCCTCTGAATACCATTTTTGTTTTCTAAGTGTGCGCAACCTGTAATTCAGTGTTGCTCCTTTATATCCATATTGCGGATTATAATTATTACTACAACCCTTGCTGTATAAAAGTACACGTAGACTTCATCGTTGACATGTTTTTTTGCCTATAGAAGCGTTGAGCTAATTCCAGCATAAAACCAAGCTATAATTTTTACTTTTTTACATAACTTATTTTGCTGTACTCCCACTATAGCTCACAAGTTTTTCACTTTCCCCAGACGCAAAGGGTCACACTGACTCAAACTACGATGACACACAGCGGTCACTTAAGAGGACAGAGGTTACAGTATGGTTTACAATCATGCTTGAATTTAGTTCTGAGCAGATGTTGTCTTGCATGTAGATGCAATTAACTGCAAAAAGAGTGTCGAATGTCAGAAGAAACTGTTAATGCATCACATGTGGTGTAGCAACAGGATGATCATAAAATACACACTTATATTTGACCGTATTGCAAAACAAAATTCCAATTTGTAATTTTCTTTTCTTTCAAAGTCCATTCTTTTCCAAACATTTTGCCCCGTGCTTTATAAATTTTATTTTTAGCTATGAACAATGTTTTTCTTCAAGTAAAGAGAGTTAATATTATGCAAAAAGGAGATTTGAGCAGCTTTGGTCATATCTTTTCATCAGTGACTGATGTTTGTTGAAACTCCTTTTGTATCACAGTTTTATCTTATTGGCCCTGAAGTCAAAGTAACACAAATGCCTCATTTCTTACCAACATGTTGTTTTGTTTTTATTAATCATTGTTACTGCTTTAGTAGCAGTAACAGTACCAGATGTAAATGATAAAGTTAACATTAATTGGATGAAGCTTGGTTCTACAACTGTACATAACATTTGCTTTTAACATAAAGCTTTTGAAGGCTGCTTATGTAAAAAACCTTTTCAGCTGTGAAAATATCCAACATAAAACCTTGACGCTGTTGTAACAAGCTCACAAAGAAGCCCACCCCAATGAAGAGGGATGTGAGTGGGTGTTGGTGAATGGTGTGACCAGAAGCCTACCCCACTCCTTAAAACTGCCCTGAATAGAATTATTTCAAGAGAATTTCTTTGAAAAAAAAACATTTAATTTCTCTTTTAAAAGGTATAGCTTCCTCTGTGAATAGATCTACATGTTTATGCTGATATCATTCTGGTACAATGTAGATACAGCTACAAATTGTAATCATATTGCTTAATATTTTGGAAAACAACCCATTGTGCTCAAATAATAAATTATTACCATCCTGTTAGCACTGATATTAATTTCACTGAACGTTAAAGGATATCCAATAAAAATATGTTGGCATCTAGATCACTGGGCAAAAAACTTCCAAAAGACATAATGAATTTGGCAAAATAGTACAAGAAAATGTTTCATTCTCAATATAAATAAGACAGTTTTAAAAACATTTTCTTCAAGGTAAGAATAAAACACATTAGTGCTTTTCAATAATCTAATTCATATTTAAATATATATATGTTTTTGAACTCATTAAGTTGTCATTGGCACTTTTCTAAAAAGTTGAAAACTTTTCGATTCCAAGATGCATTGTGATGTGGGCCAGAACTGACTGAATCAATGTATTTTTATTTATTGTATTATTTATTTATTCATCTTTGTTTAACCAGGCAAATTCTATAGAGATCACATTACTCTTTTGCAAGGGAGGCCTGAACTTATATATGTCTTTTTGTCTGTGGGAGAAACCAGAGTACCCAAAGAAAACCCACGCAAGCATAAGGAGAAATACACAAATCCGCACTAAAAGACCACAGATCTGAGCCAGGGATCACAACGAGGACCTTTTTACTTTGAGGCATCAGTGCTAACCCTAGATCTTCTGGGCTGCCCATTAAAAGGTTTGAAATCTAAAAAAATAGAAATATGATCAAACTGTTATAAAGTTGCTTTTACTTAGACAAAAGATATCATAAAAGCTTGACTGTGTTCTGCTGTCTTAAACCACCAACAATAGAAGAAGTAGAGAAAAAAGCAAAAGCTGAATAGTAAATTACATCACATTATTAACAACATATTATTCTTTTCACAAACAGCCTTCCTTCAACAAGACTGCTCAAGAATGTCGAGGGAAACCATAAGCAGAGCCGGAGCATACGGCTAACCTCCAAAGTCCCACATTACAATCCACTCATGTGTCTGTATGAAGGGCTGGAACAAGCCCAAGTGTACAGATGCTAAACTTCACAATCCAAAACATCAAAAGAATTCATTGTAACAGTCTCATAGCCACAAACTTCATTACTCACAGGTCCCATGTTTGCCTGACTAGTTAGTGATTTTGGTGTCACAAAATAAGTTGTACATTAACCCAGTAGTTTAGTTGCTGTTGTTTTGAAATGCATAAAATTACTGCTAATTTTTTAAGCATTTGTCCAGTGTTACATTCTTACTTATAGTGCAGGGTCCGTACTTTTCATTAACATAAAAAATGAATACAGCAGTCTCTTCCTGTGTCAAGTTACAAAATATCTGGGCATAGTTTCTGGGGATTTATCCTAGAAATATCATGTCTCTGATCTTCAAATACTGTACTCCACCCTCCGATCCTGGCATGGGTTTGTGGTTTTAGCTTCATATTACTGCAGTGCACTGGGCTTTTATCTGGAATTAGTTCCTAAGCCTACCTAAGAGTTGCCCACCTGCCTTCCCACAGCCTATCACACTGTACACCTTTGCTCTCTCATCTTTCTACCCACAAACCCACAACCACCCAATATACACTGACTCAAAAGCTTAAACACACACACTTTAAGTACAGGAAACTCTTTTACACAAGCATACACACACACTTCACTCAACTGCCACATTCCAGGTGATTCATCTAACTTAATTTTGCGCATCCAATGGCGCTGGGGCCCATTTTTTTTGTCCTTGACCCTGCTGCTTCTGGTCCTCACCCCCTTCTAGGAGGCCAGCCTGTGTGGCCTATTTATAACTGGACAGGAGAAGGGCAAGAACACATCAAGTGCTAAATAAATACAGTCGCTAAACCTTAAATTACAATGAATCAACACTTCAAGCAAAGATAGCTTCTCTGTTGATGGACAAATGGAGGATGAGTTGTGTAAAATAAAACATGGCTATGGTTGAAAAGAAAAACTTGAATTAAAGACATGCCCACATATATCACTTACCTGTGGGATTTAGTCAGATGAGTCATGTTCATACAAGTGTTTTTACAAAAAGTATCTCCATAATCAACACATCCATTTAAAAAAAAGAGACAAAAGGTTAAACGTCCTGCCTGTGGGGTTTTACCGTGGTTAGGCTGCAGGCCCAAAAGTTTAGACCTAAGCTTTTTTTGTTTATGTGATCACACTCTGTCAACACTGTGAAACATTGACACGGCTAATCCTCCTCCTGTATCCGACAATAAGGTTATAGTCATGACAGGTAGTGAAGTGCACACCATTAGCTCACAGAGTGTATGCAAAATCCCTGTCATATCGGCTGCCCACACACCAAGCTGGGCCTACTGCACCTGTCAGATAACATCTGCTCATCTGTCTCCGAGTTTCGGGGGCTCCCTTTCTCCCTCTTTCTATAGATGTGAGCATGTGTGTGTGTGTGTGTGTGTTCATATACTTCCTGGATTTAAGAAGCTAATAGGAGCTTCTCATTGGGAAAGAGATTGCAGTGATTTATATTATTCATCTGTCAACAAGTTTTTAATGCAGTGAGTGGATTATCATTCCTTAATAAATCCTATTTGGAGAAAAACTCTGTCATTTTGGAAATATGTTACTTTTTTTTTTAAAAAGGTCAACAAATGAGACGTTAAGCAAATAAAAACACTTTCACATTCATAAATTTAAGCTTAGCATCAAATGTTTAGTTTTTTCTACATTTACTGCCATAAATTTAGTTAGTTATCATTTTGTGGAACATTTAACTACAAACTGAGGCCCCTCTAAAAGTATTTTCTTTTGTTTTCTTTTTTTAGCAATTTTTCTGCACTACCAAAGACAAAGCAATTTAGGGTATTAAAAGTGTTAACAAAAACAAACCATTTTACAGACACTATTGTGCTTAGTAGACCAAATAAAGCAGAGACATGATTCTTCCTTTGTTGCTTTTGCACATACATGAACACTTGTTGATGAAAATGGTCTTTGTGGTTTGGCAGTTAGATTATACACATATGATAATGGTCAGACTTTAGCATTGACCCTGTGAGCCCCTGGCATTTAGGAATGTCTTACAGAGATGATACAGAAACATTAACAAGAAAGAGGTTAGCAATGGTGGCATTTAAATGAACAATGGACCTACATAAAGACCTGCAGTTTTAAGGCAGAAAAACATGTTTTTTTCTGTTAATATGAAGAAAAAACTCAAGCAAGGCATAATTTCTGACATTATTCAGATAAGTATGCACATAGTCAGTCAATATAATGCTGGGTAAAATAAAGACTGGGCCCAGTTCTTAACACGCACTTCAACTTCAGCTAAAATCATTTTAAATAAAAATGAGAGACTAATTTTAGTGAATTTGTCGCCGGTAATTTAATGCCTTCACAATTTATTGGAGGGAAAACGTGTGTGAGTAAAAACAGAGTAACAGAGAGGCAGAAGACGATGGGTCATTTGCATGTTCTTTGGGAATATTGCCATACCCTGAGGCTTTTAATAAAATTACTCAGCTCAGACAAAACTGTATTATTTCCAGTACTGTGTCCACTCTGCGAATTCAAGATAAAAAATGCATTTTTTTGTTATAATTGAACAACCAAATAAGTTGTACTTTCTTAATTAGCTTTGCCTTTTCCAATAATGTACCGTCATTCAGTAACACTTTAAAATAATGACATTTAATAAGATCTAGCACTGAGTAATAAGACTCCTCATACATAATTTGGACAGTATTAACATAACTGATTCATTTTACCATTTATTACAAACTTGCTGCTGTCCCTGAAAGTGTGTGGACTGTTGAATTTCCTGTAGGTACATAAAGTTGTTTCATACGTTTCTAACTAAACTCACATTAATTTGAGGGAACAATTTGTGTACATTAACTGTAAAGAAATATAT
>JARVJO010000394.1:7725974-7749295 GCA_031762555.1 Cynodonichthys magdalenae | reverse complement strand
CATGCAAATAATCAAATAAAGTAATTCCATTCATCCATTTAATTAAAAAATAAAGGAACAGAAAATTAAGTTTAATTGCTCATGAACATGTTAATAAACTTGTTATTAAAGCTTTTACAATAAAACTTCAAAAGAAGCTTTTATTTTTATCGATTCTCTTTCAAACTAAAATTCTTGCTACTATGTCAGACACAGCTTGATATGTCATCTTTTAAGGTACCGTAAGCTCATATGCTTGTAGCTGATGCATGATGACTAGCTATGATTTATTGACTGACTGAGTGATGTTTCAAAATGTTTTTGTTTCAGACTGACTTCTCAGTTTACGCCTGGACTAATAAAGAAAAGAATGAAACACTACATTGTGCTTTGTGTTAAATCTGATTTTGGACAAGCTGCATTCGCCTTTGAAATACAATATGATGCTAATCATCAGTGGTGATACATATACCTGAGGTCACATTTGCAGGAATGCCTTAAAGACGTGAACGAAAGACGTGATTTACTGTAAGGGAATGAAAGTCTGGAGTTAGGAATCCGATTAAAGTTATGGCAAGCTTTATGAATAATTCAGCTTGCGTTTATTTCCCAGGAAGTCAACTGTAAAACTTCCTCCCTGCCAAGTCTCCTTACTCGCAGTACTCTCTGAATTTCATCCACAGCCTCGGTGATAAATGGCATTTTTAAAGTAAACTAATTAAACCTGAAAAGGAAAATGAATTGTGACGATATTTCATCCCATCAACATCATAATAGCACAAGTGTCAGACTATTCCAAGCCATCAAAAAATTAAAAGCATAAATCAAAGGTTATAGAGGCAAAAAAAAAGCAGACTGGGTCTGAAAGTTATTGTTTTAACAGAATGACAAAATCATTAGAATCGAATTTATGACCTCGAGGCAAAGACTTCTATGATCTAGTGCTGACATGTCAGTGTAATATCCCACCACTTTTGTCTCATTCATTCAATGAATTCTAGCAGGAAAAGTTCCCATTTCAACAGCAACACTCCCTCGGAGTGGAAGGAGCTGCTAAGCAGATGACAAAGGCCTACTCCATTCTGGAAATGCTTATGAATTAGAATGCTCAAATTTTACAGAATTGCCCCACAGATAGCACTGATGCACGCTGGAGAGGTAGATAGAAATGGATGTGCAGGATTTAATTTCAATATTTGTTATCCACATCCCACTCTTCCAGCTATTATTGCATTTTTCAGCCATAAAACTGACAGAACAACATAAATTAAAGGGTTTAACTTCATATTTTTGATTATAAGAAAATAAACCATATGCTTTGAAGTTTGATTAAAGCTTTAATATAATACTGTATAACTTAGTAATAGTAATCAAATAAATTGTAGTAGCAAGTTTTTTTGTTTCGGACCAACCATTCCTATAATGCTCATGTGCTGGACATTATATTTTACAAGTTTTCATTAATTTTCTTCTCTATTTCTCAGCTTCGTGTGAAAATTAGCTGCTATTTCAAAAAAGAAGCTCTTTATTTCTGCATGTGCTAATACTTAGTGTAACACATCACACATGGTGTGAAACACTGTGTGAAAGCCTGTTGTTTACATAACGCTTTGCAGCATCTTCCTGCCTACACACAACAGTTATTAGAGATTTTTTTCCCTGCTTTTTTTCCCTTTAGTCAATATGTGTTGGTGAAGCAACAATAGGAGCCATTTGAGCCTGATCCATAAAACATATAGTCACTCAGACGTGATCCTCGGTGTCAGTCCTCACCTCCACCGTCACCATATCTTTCAGTCTATGTCTCGCCTGCATTCAAATTGACATTTTGTAGTGGCATCACATCTTCCCGTAATCCTCCTCTGGATTGGCTGCAGCCCACCCCCGTCTCTCAGGCCTGAAGGTCGTCGTGTGAGAGGTTTAAATAAAAGAAAATGACCTGCGTGAAACACATTCCAGTGACCTGAGCCTGAGCTGAATGTAACCTGCGTTGGATGATTGAGAGAAAATTAGAGAGACATTTTTCACAAGCTCCTGTAGACTATTTCCCCGGGCACTTTTGCTACGGAATTGTTTAACCTTATTGTCACCAAGATAGTAATCTTTTTTTTTTTTTGCTTATTTGTTTGTTTTTTACAGTAGATCATTTGACTAATAACAAAAACTTTTTTTTTATTTTTTTGTTAGAAGCAGATTTCTTGAATCTTTAAAACATGTTTATACAATCGAGCTTTTCTTTAAAAGCACTAAACCTCCAAAAACCATGGAACAAAACCTAGAGATTAAACTTAAATGGATATTGATCAAACACAGTTGATGTCTTTGCACCTGCTTTGACAGTATATCAGTATATATATACAGAGGTGTATAGTAAAGAAGTACATTTACTTTGTTACAGTACTTACTGAGTTTTTTGAGGATTTGTATTTTACAAAGTATCCCTTTAATGGTAACTTTAACTTATACGTAAATTATACTTTTACTTCTTTACTTTAAAATTTTAGTTACCCATTGCAAATTTAAAAATGACCAAACTTATCATGAAAGGAGTTGTTTATGCACTTTAAGAAATGAAGTGTTGAATTTACTAAACCAAGTTATGTTAACTGGTTCAACTGAACCAAGTCGAGTACATTAAAATTAATTTACTGATGTACTAAGCAAGAACAGAATGTGTTCATTAGATTTTTTTTTTCTTAATTCAAGAAGTCTTACCAAGTGCAGCTGTCTAACTGCAATGGCAGATTATTTCACCTAATTTGAGAAGATTCAGACTCAAATTAAGTGAAATGATCTATAATTATAATCTAACACACTCTGTTCTTTCTTAGTTTATCAGTCTGAAAACAAAATCAAAAACACTTTTTGGCTGGATATAAGATTGTAAGGCTTGATTAGATGGACACGTTTTGCAGTGTTGCACTTAATATTTATTTTGCATTGTCATTTAGAATTAGAGTTTTGTAGTAATTTTGTGTTCTTATTATTTTTTTTTCTCCTCTAAAACATGACAAAAAAAAAAAAAAAAAAACTTGAATTCTGCTTTAACTTCCTGAGTTACACCGTGACATTCTACAGTGTGCCCGGGACTGTAAAATATATTCAGCTTATCAGTTATTTCTGCCACAAGCAGCCACCCAGCAGCTCCCTCTCAATAAATATGGAGTTGACTATAGTTGATATGCCTAGGAGGCATTTTAAATATTCCCCCCCAAAATATCTATTCATAAAGAGGAGGTGCAACGTAATTGGGTGATTTATGACCTTTTCACACCACTGAAGCGATTAACTGAAGACATCATTCGGAGCTGTCAGTCAAACTTTTTGTTCACATGGAAACGAACCACTATGCATCCAATAAGTGAACCAGCTGACTTGAATGATGCTTCCTTCTGCAGCTTTTCTTTGAAGTGGCCTCTTTAGAACTATTAGATGAGCTCTTGCTGTGTTCAGATAAAACTGCTTCTATCGGAAAAGTCAGACAGGGGAAAAGAAGGTAAATATGTACACATTCTCACAATACGTGTCACCAACTCTGGGGTGACACGCGCTCAGCCAAATACCATCTCACCCCACTGCTCGTCGCTCACTCACTGCTGGTCACAGACCTTGACTATGTTCACAGCTTAATAGTGCATCTGGGATGTATCTTCACATAAAGCTATCATTATCCCAGATTTAATGATCAGGCACAGTGATTTGTCTTTATTGGTCTTCATAGACGCACACACCTGCATCTCCAGAGTCTTTTTCACTAATAACACCAGGAAGAACAACTTGACGCTAATTGGCTCATCATTTCGAGTGTGTTCAGGCATAAAGCAGATTTTTTTTCTTTACCCCTACTGATGCTCAAAAAAGTACTAGCTTTGGAAAAGGATGAGATTGGATAGAATTGCCTCTTGGATGAGATTTCATGTCTTTGGCATCAAGATATTTTATTCCAGCCTATGGAGCGTTAAGTACTTATCTTCACTGTAAACCACATTGCTGCTAAAAAATATTTTAGTACTGAAGACAGGCTGCCAGCCTAATAATTTAATACTTTCCCTAAAGCACATTTTTGCCTTTTTTCAAGTTCATTTATTTTTGTTCTTCACGACACCTGACCTGTTTACTTTGATTTCAATTTTTTATTTTTAATTATTTGTACTAACCACATTGTAGTTATGAGAAGGGCAGTTTTGGCTGACAAAATTAATGCTATGATTGGACACAGTGTCATTAGGTTCTTAACCAGATGCATCCAAAATGACAATAGAAGTCTGCAAACAAACAAGAAATGGTGAAAACTGTCATGTTTTTTATTTTTTTCGATCTTCGTGTGTTTTAATGTGCAAAATGAACACAAACCAAAATTTAATAGTGATATTAAAACAAAAACATATCAATATTATTTTTTTAAATACTCCTTTAAACCAAACTTTTTAGGGTTACAACCATACAATAAGAACATAACATTTTAAGGTCAGATTTCACTGATTGGATTTCAGTTGTCATATCAGGGGGCTTGTTCTTCCCCTTTAGTCCTTAGGGCCTGCAGACTCTCATGCCTAATTACCAGAGATAATGGAAGGTGAAGCTAAATGGAGCTGATGGGGTCCAGCAGAAGGTTATTAGGTGTTCTCATTAGTGCCCCACTAAAGTGAAAGAAGGTTTAAGGTCTTATTCTGATCCTGATGGATAATGTTCTGTTCTGTCTGTCTTTGTATGGTGTGATTACACAATGTGGACAGCTACACAGAGGCACCAACAGGGAAGAATCAAAGTGTTTTTACATGATACTAGTGGTTAACTTGGCACACGAGCAGACATTGTTTCTGCTTGAGTATGTTCACTTTTTTATTGGATACATAAAAATGTTAAAGATGTTCAAATAATTGTTAGGTTTTTAAAGGGGACATATGCAAAATCCAGTTTTTTAGCCGTTAAATCCATTTCGTTGTGTTCTTGGAGTCTCTAGGAATGCAGAACATTTGAATTTAGTCTCTCCCAGTGCTGTGTCTATTCTGTTTGGGTCATATTTTTCAAACTGTTCAGTTTTCTCTATTTTCTTAGATTTTTTCTAAACTATTATATTACATAATCTGCAAATAATGCATGGAGATTGTAAATAAGGTTTGGACTTTTCAACTATAATTTAATTATTTACTATGTTGTTTAACTATAGGCAAATCCTCTTTCAAGGGAAGCCTGGGTCTGAAGGCAAGATATTGTACATGTTTATCAGGTGTGGGGTAAACTGGAGTAGCCAGATAAAACCCACGCAAGCACAAGGAGAACATGCAAATTTCAAACACAAAGACTCAGGTTTCAAACAGATATTAAACTCAGGACCTTCTTCCTGTGAAGCGTTGGTGCTAACCATTTAGCAGTCGTGCTGTCAAGCTCCTAACATTAACCCTAACCCTTAAGCCCAAACCTAACCCTACCTGTATAACCCTAACCAACTAAATGTTACTGTACTAGACTAACCCTAACCCTACCCGACTAACCCTATCTAACTAACCTTAACCTCCTAATCCTAATCCTAACTACCCAACAAACCCAAACTTACCCGACAAAACCCTAACCCTAATCTTATACCTGACTAAATCTACCCTAACCCATCTTGACTAACCCTAACCCTACCTGACTGACTTAACCCTAAACTAAATTTGATCGTCTTCGTTCTCGGGTTCTGGGTCAGACTCTGGCTCCAACATGTAAGGTTGGATGGACAAGTCTTCCGTTGTTGATATCTTTTAAATAATTTGTAAAAAAAAACAAAAAGATTTTGCACAGCTATGTGGTCATAAGCTCCTCCTCCAAACTACAATGAACCAGTCTGGCAGCTGGAGGAGGGTTTGGGGTGTGAAGCGCCTCGTTTGGTTTTAAAGAGACAGCCTCAAAATGAGTTGATTTGAGACACACCTTAGAAAAAGGATTAAGAGGGGCTTGTGAAGTTACATTAATGTGCAATTCATGTGAAAAAGAAGTATTTAAAAGCATGATATATCTCCTTTGAAGACATAGGGTTTAATTCAGATCAGACTGATGAGCTTACAGCTTGGTTCAAAAAGTGATCTAACACTCAGTTTTTTACAATACCCCATTTAAAAAAAATTAGTTAACCCTTTAAACTGCACTCAAAACTTTATGCACACTTTAAAAAGAAGAAACAGTACAAAAATCATTAAAGCAATGTATTTCTGTTTTATTGTAGTACTCATAGTTGCTCAGACACGTGTATATACAAATACAGATCATTTTCCTCTCAAATGTTCTTGTTTATATACTGTAAAAGACCAGGTTGGAAACATTCCCCACTGATGGAAAAGTTGGAGTGGGGTTCAAAGGTGAAGGAGGAAAGACAAGTGGGGGTTGTACAAGCACAGGGGGAGGATGAGGCAAGACGGGAAATGAACAAGTGTTTCATCAGCAACAGGAGAGTAAAGAAGCTTTGCCCATGTGGACAGAACCAGGATCGATGATAGGCTTTTCCCCCCCGCTAACAATCCAGTTCAGGATTTGATAGAAGGGGGGGTGCGCTAATCCTTGAACTGTGCCTAGGACCACTGTCTACCGTAAGAAAAAAAGTGATTCAGGGTTGTTACAAAAAGGGAGAGAAAGAGAAGAGCCCTGTTGTAGTCTCTTGGACGCCAGCAGCTGCTCCATGTAATAGCACAATGGCAGAAAGCGTCTCGAACACGGACGGGGCTGCCAGGGCAGAGGCTGAAGGGCTAAGGCATGGGAAACACTCTTTGCTGCCAAAGAGGGTTGCTGCTTCCCATTTACTACAGCAACAGCAAATGACACACACACACATACACACTCAAACCTATAGGGCTCACACATTTTTTATCCACACTGAAAAATGTCCACATTGATGTATCCACTCAAACTCCTCCTCTCTGGCGCGCTAAAAGAGAGTGAATAGGCTGAGGAGACATGGGGCGATTACCATAGATGGGTACAGAGATTTTAGAAAAATAAAGAAGTTGCTTTTGAACTATAAAATGACTGAACGTACTAACATCACAACAATGGCTTGCGTTATGTACATTTGTCGTGTGTAAGAAACACAGTTTGACTTCACTCAAATGGGGATGCAAAAAAAAAAAAAAGGAAACACACACAACATGACAGTGATCAATAAATCTAATATCTTGGAAGTAAAACAGGAAAAAAAATAAAATTAATAAAAATTTTAGAATTTTTTTTTATTATTTTTTTTTATACATGTTATTAAGTTCATGCGCATGCCACATAATGAATCTGGTGAGACCCTTTGATTAAAACGCCAACAGTCCTCTCAAAGATGATCTTTGAGCTGAATAACATGCTCTCCATCCCCAGAAAGGCAAAACAGAAAAGAAATAAAAAAAAAACCAAACAGGCCATCAATTAAGTCCCAAGTGTTTCTTTCCAAGGCAGGGTCCTCGTATGAAGAGATGGTGAAGGTTGCTGACTGCTTTGAAATATGTAAAAGGTGAGCCTCTTATTGGCTACTGTCCAGCTTTCTGTACACCAACGTGTACAGCTCCAGCAGATTTCCCCTTTTGTATTAACTCAGTCTCTTTAGGCATTGAGGATTAAAGCACACAATGCGTTGATTTAGAACAGTACACACTCCGCAAAACCCAGAGATAATACGATATTCATTTTTTAGAAAAGACATAAGAACCAAATTAATACTTTAATATCAAACACTATTTACATCAAGAAGTATTCCTAATAATAATAATAATCATAATAATAATAGTCATAATCATTATCATCATAACAATAATAATAATTATAGGGTTTAACAATGGATTATTGTTTTTTTTTTGTTTGTTTTTTGTCCTCCAGAAAGGTACAAAACAGATACTAACCTACCACTATATGTTTTATGGTTGACTACCTCAGGATACACAGTATCCAGTATTTGTGTTGATCCTTATTTTCCCAGGTTAAGGTGTGTGCAGTATAAATCATTACAATGACAGCAATACTAACAAATAGCGTCGATTATTGTAAGAAAGTGTAGCTGAAGCTGGTTTCTGTTTAAAAGTCTAGTGCTAATTTGTTGATGGGCGTTCATCTTGAGTCATATGCAGCGCTCGTTCCCCATGTTGAGACTCTAAAAATTAGTACCTCATTAAATGGTCTCGTCTTCTATTACCTCTCATAGCCGAGCTGGTATTCTGCTGTAATAGCAATGTTACCATAGTACAAAAAATTGACCAAAGGCAAAGGCTGTTTTCATTTTAAAAAAAAGGAAATTACACAAAAAATAGAAAACAAAGATGTCTACAAAAATGAAAAAAGCTAAAACAGAATGGAACATGCCTTTGAAACTGAATGGTACTAGATGGCATGTTTTATCCTGTTGTGTTGCATGGATTTCCACTTGTTCTTGAGTTGTTTTGTTAGGCACTAATCGCACTACCTTCAACTAACTTTTATTCTTAAATTTGTGTCTTTCTATCTCCTTCGCTCACCGATTCTGTAAAGTCATCGTTGCTTTCAAAGCCCTCCCCACAGTGAAAATGTACACCCAGTCTCCTGAGATGTCCTCCTCATATGAAGCCTTCCACCATCTATTTTTAATTCCAGAAATAACTCCCCCCTGCTTCAACATGGGGTCCACATGCCTGTCATTTTGAACCTCATTAAAGAGTCACTTAAAGCAGTAACTTTAGGAGCACAAGGTGGGTATGCAATTGCTCCCATGTTCGTTTTCTTGCTCCACTTCTCTCATTCTGTCTATCTTCCTAAGCCATTTGTTGACCTGCCTCCCACACCCTGGCTCTGAATGAAGTTAACTTCAGCCATGTTAGGTTTGCTATTTGATGATCCTGGAAAAAGTAAATCTAAAAAGAAGCTCTCATTATGCAAACTCAATGTGTGCATTAGTGGGAGTTGGAAGAAGCTAAATATCACTGCTGCACATCGTTACTTTGCATTAAAGTGTGAACAGAAACCTGACCCCTACGAACAAAGCTGCCTTGAATTTAATAGTTTTCATGTTTACACAGTGGGATTTTTGACTAATTGCAGCCATGTATACAACCTGGCACAATAATCTGAAATTGTTGTGCATCTAACAAGCATTTATCACATTTCTAAGCTACAATTATGGTAAAGGGCATGTGATTAAAAAAAGCATGGCACTGTGAAATTGACTATCCTTTCAAACACTCTCCCCTGATCTGTGTCACTGTTTTCATTAAATTGGATTTAAAAACTAAGTCTTTTATTGTCTGCATAGTTAAAGGCAATGTTTGATGATACCACTGGCACAGCTTGATCGTTTAGAAATAAAAAAAAAAAAAAAAGAACAAGTCCAGTTTTAGCTGTGAAACATTTTAAGCGCTCGTTTTAAGAATCAATAGCCAGGGAAATAAATAGCTGTGGATGCAAATGTTTATGGGAGTGTTAATATTGACTAATGCTCGGCTGGAACAGAGAAAACAATTGCTGCCCAGCTCAGTAAACATTGCATAAATGCCTGTGACTGCTGCCGTGAAATTGGGTTATCAACTTTCAAAAAGACATTGATTCTCGATCTTAACAGCAGTTAAAGTGTCTGGTGAAAAAGTTTGACTCAGTTTCGTGAGTGGGAGTAAACCCAATACTTCGAGGGATGTTTTTGTTGGGCAAACCGACATGTTCCTCACAAACAAGTCACCTACTGATTCCATGGGTTTTGCCTTTATTAGCTCACTGAAGGCCTTCACTTTTACAGGACATTCCACTCCTTAATGTGAAAACTGGACTCTTTCTTTTACACCAAGAGTCTGAAAATCAGTGGACTACAATGTGCGACACATTCTACATGTTGCTCAGTGCTGTGGTTAAAACCTCACTGAAAAATCATTGCTCCTACGTTCTATATTTTTTTTACAGTTTTAAACTAAATTTTTAAATAACTTAGAAGCGCAAAAATCTAACCACTGCATCACTTGAATGGTGACGCCACAGAACAACATTCTGTTTGTGTATGCTGTATGTACAGTCATGTTTAAGACCTAAAGTCTTCACCTTCCCAGTATATACTGGTACGACTTTGTAAAAACTCTACTGCTACTTTTGTTTGAGTCTGTTATGTTGTAATGCTGTGTATACACTATAAGTTTCTGAACATGAACATCAGTGCAGCAATGACATAAATATGATGCAAAATGATGTCAAAACAGAAATTAAAAATCACTACGTGTAAAAGAAAATTTCAAAAAGACGGGATTTGGCATCTTAGTCGAACATTTAAGAGAGGGAAACACTCTCGCCCATTTGTAACATCAACTTTTTTTTCACTCACAGAAGGAGAAAGACCACTTTTTTTTTTTCTGAAAAAAATAGAGGGTTTCTTGAGCAGCCTACTTTATGCCCAATCAAGCAAATGCGATTCACCCAAATCCCCGCCCCACCCTCCCCCTACCCTGCAGCCTTTAGGGTAGATTCAGGCCACGCTAGGTGTAAATTACCTCCGGCACAGAGGGAGGCGCTATAAAGTGAATAGTGCTGCTAGGGTAAGCAGCAACAAAGCAAGCAGAGGATTTGTCTTCTGCAGGTCTGGCGCAGCATTTGTTTCACTCCGAGAAGGGGCGGCTGTTTCATGGCTAATTCCATCTAAAAGATAAGAGAAAAAAGGAAAAAAAGGTGTTATTGACAAACCAGATAAACTTTGAATTGTTCATACATTTTATTATTGTAATGTAAAAAAATAAAATCAAAATGACAATATATCTTCTATAATTTACTTCCAGTCCATATTATCTGGGTTTGTGTCAAAACGTCTGAGTTGCCATTTGAACCTCTGCTGCTAAAAAAAGGTTTCTGCTCTCATTGACAGAAACATTTTGGATTCATCTCACAGGTGAGCCTGTGCCTGTCTGGCAGCAGTGGCATCAGTATCTGTGTACAGCCATGTGCCTGCTGCATCATGGGAAAGAAGCTGAACCATGCAGGGAACAGAAAGACAGAATGGAGGATCAGTCAATAAACACAACTTCACAACTGCGATTTACTCTAAGTTGAAGTGTTTGCATGTGTTTTAAGGACTAAAAGGACATATAGTAAGAGCAGATGAGGGTTGTATGTAAGTTTCTATTTTTTTTTCTCTTTAATTGATCATAAATAAGCAAAAAAAAGTCTATCATGTACTGTAGATTAAAGTCAGAATTTAAAGATGCATGCAGACTGAAACATCAAGCAAACACTTGAAATCAGACAGGTGGACATCAGACATGTTAAAGCATCTGTGTGTTTCTGTGTGTCACATTTAAACAAACAGTATAATTATCATAAATTACAATTAGAGATTGAAAATATGACAATAATTCAAGCTCATCTTTTGCTTCAGTATAAAACAGTGAGTACTGATAATGGATTTTTGTCAACACATTGCTACAAAGTTGTGTTATTATGTGCTTCTAATTGAAAAGTGGAAAAAAATAAATTTCTTAATGATTCTTTTGTGGCTTTAGGGTTAAAGTGATACCTTTACCTCTATCTAACCTCCTTTTGCTTGGAATAAAAATAAGAGAGGGGGTGGGTTATTACACTATTTATAGTATGAATGTTATCACTTATTAATTATATAAAGTGAAAATAGCCCAAAGTAAAAATTGTCTAAGAAAATAAATTCTAAAATTTACAATTGAGCAGTTGAGCAGCATATTTTCTTAAAACGTGTGCATTATGCATTTCATAAGATTTATTTTGACTTAAATAGATACAAGTTAACAGTGTTTGATCTGACATTATCTTAAACGATAAATGAAGTTGAACTAAGTTCCTCCAAATTTTACAAGGTATGACTTGAAGGTCATTTTTTTTACTGTGAAGTTTGTTATATATTTTGACTGCGGGGCACATATTGTGTCATTTCAGACCTTAAAATAAACCGATGCCGAGAATGAAACAACAGCATGGGGCTGATGGGGAGTTTTAACCCCCAGCAAACGGCTTAGACTCGTGTAAAGACAAGAAATGAGAAATATGCTGTGCATTCTGAGCACAGCAAATAATCGATGCTGTGTTGCAGAGCCAAACACCAAGTCAATTAGGGATTAAGCTAATTGTATTAATCTATATGTATATGCTGCACATGCATATCAGCTAATGATTTTTGGATTTTACTGTGATCATGAGTATATTCAAATGACAGATTTATTGTATAAAGATATAGTCACTAATGTCAAAATAAAGATTGAAATATTATTAAGCAGCACTAAGCTGTATGTTGATAACTGGTATAAACTAGCATTTTTACATAAATGCATATATATGTGTATATATGTGTGTGTGTCTATACTGCATAAATACTGTTTTTGTCAACCCACAGAAAGAATCAGAGTAATCTATTTTTATGCATGTAAGGATAAACAGTGACATCATGTTGGCAATGCAGAGAAGAATCTGTTCACAAGAAAATGTCGAGCGAGGGATGTAGAATAACAGATCAGCTTCCAGACATGCAGAACAGAACCCCAGCAAAGAGGTACAGAACAAATATACATGCAAGACGTGGTACAGAGCAGCACCAAATGAAGCAGGAAACTATACTAACCTCGTAATTCTTCTGAATTGTCTACTTTGTTGTCTACATCAAAAACACGGTCATGAACGCCTATAGTTTTCACACAGCCGTCTAAAATAGAAAATAAGGAAATTAGAAGTCATTACAAGTGTGTGCCAAATAGGTTAGTGACAGTTTTCACCCCCTCCGAGCCCTCAAGGTAAAACACCCAGAGCAGACAAACTAATGGCAACATGGAATTATCCAGCATCCTTTTCATGTTTTCAACTTATTTCTTCTTTTAGCTTGTAAGGCAAGTTCTGTGATAAACAATAGAAGCATTTTGGACACAAAACAAAAGATAAATCAGGATAATAGAGAAACTTAACAATTAGTCTTAATTTGTTTGAGTTTTCAGTCTAAATGTATACTTCAACAAGCTCCATTACAAAGCCTTGTGTTGAAATACTTACTTGATGGTCGGACGAAAACTTTTAGCTTCAGGCATGTTTTCCTCCCGTTCTCAGCAATGGTGGAGGCTGTAAAACAAAGCAACAGACACGAACAGAGATGGTTATGTTTAAAATAACACAAGTATTGAATGTGCACTGAACAATGCTAAACTTCTGCTGCAGTTTTCTTCTGTATATTTCCTTTATACTGCTATAAAAAAGTCTAATAAAAATATAATTCGGTATTTGCAGACAGCAGAAAGGCATGATGTGTTTTCATTCAGGAAACATTAACATTTTAGGATAGTTAATGTTGACTTGTGAATGGATTATGTGGGGTTAGTCATGGTTCTTGCGGAATTAAAGCTTGAAAGTATTTACAGATGTGCGAGGAAAATCTTTCTAAGAAAAAGTAGAACTGCTTTGCTTATAGTTTCATCTTTTTCCTTTTAGATTCTGCGTCTGGCAGCATATCAATGGGAATAAATGTTTTGTGCACGATTTCAACTTGTTTAAAAACAATCCAAACCAAGAAAGAGACCATTGTGCAAACGCTTCATACGTACTGTACATGTTGATGTATTTTCCTCCATAAAAACCTCAACACTTTTCATGCGACTCGGTGTTTGCACAAAGAGGATATACAGTACAGTGTGCGCTGCATGTGTGGATGGTTTGTGGTTGCTGTTAAGAAATGGATCCCTTCCTGTCATGTCCACGGGGTGTGAATCTCTGAATGTTAGCTACCATAGAAGCTGTATTCTATCCACTACAAATATCTCAAGTGGCATACAAGTGTGTGTGTGCGTGTGTGTGCGTGTGTGAGAAAGTGGTTGACCACTAATGGTGTTGTGGTGAGGCACCAGGTGCTGTCTCCTGCAGACAAGGATAGGGGTCAAACACATGTCACAGTTGGAGCATGGTGGGTGAGAGTTACAGAGCACCATATCGTAAAATTACAGGATGTACTCTCTCTTAGGTTAGGACCTCATTTCAAATTGAGAAAAGTGTAGGGTCTTTACACTATTATTTTTGGCTTTTTTTTTTGTTCCCTTCAGCTGCAGCAAAACTAGTCCATATACTGTTCGTTCTTTGTTTATTGTTTTTCATTTCAAAACCTAAATGTAAAAATGTAAAATCAAACTAATAAAAAATCCAGTGTTTGAGTTTTGCTTCAGCTATTTTAAATCCAAAATAAAATATAAAGTTGCTGTTTAATACGTGGTGATACCAGAAATGATGGCAGTCACCAAAGAAGAAGAGCTTAGAGTGGCTGGAAGACTGCTTAAAAAACTAAACTGATCCTAAAAATGTTGGCAGTAGCTCAACTTAAACCTGATTCCTCATAACTAGAAATATTAAAACACTTTTGTTCACTGTCAAAATGCTCTCAACTTGTGTTGACTTCTTCTAAATAAGGTTGATTTGCTTTAATCATTAAAATGAGAGGAAAGAAAAACAGCCTTTTTCAATTTTGCAATTGTCACTTTTCTAAATTAGCTTTAAAACATTTTTTGTATTTTATTTTATTTTAAAATGGAAAAACTAAAGAACAAACACAGATTGATAGTTAACTTGGTTTTAGATTTTCTATTGTTCAGTTTAATTATATACATTTTCCAATAATTTTTTAAAACCTTCTCTTGTGATCCTTAACCTAATGTTTGCTTTACCTTTCTTTTGTTCCAGCTTGAAGCCATTGGAAGAGTTGGCTGATATTTGAATTAACTCATCAATTCAATAAGCCTGATAGCAGATAAAGTCACAGGAGTCAGTCTGCAGCGAGCGTGAGCCACATTGTCTGCACGCTACCATCGGTAAACAACCTCTTCAAAGAGTTTGTTTAAAGACGAACACAAACTTCTTACTTTTGAATAGTTTTAAAACCAGCGTGAGATCAGCGTGCTGATAACGACATTGCACGGAAGATGTCGCACAATAATGCCTACTTCCAGCTGATCCAATTCAGCGTCAGCTTGCTTTTCAGCCTCCAAACAAAACAAGCAGGTGAGGATTAGATTAGTGAATTTTGCTACAAGGCTGGAAACTCTGACACAATGAGCATGAGATTTATAAAGCTGATATTTTCACATGCTCTCAGGCCCCACAATTTTAATTGAAAAACAAATTTATGATGTGGTGGCGGGGGGAAACTAGAGCCACATGAGCAAACAAGGCAAAGCAAGAAACAATAAGATTTTTTTTCTCTCTCACTAAACCTTGAATTGAGTTATACAAGTATTTAGTTATTGTTTTAGATTCTCAAGGTGGTAGCAAGTTAAAGCAGCCAAAATTGCCATCTAGATTTATAACAAATGAAGCTCTGAAGGCAGTCAGAGATACATTATTTGATATATTTGAGGAGTTGCTCAGATCTGCTTTTCATCTTCTTAAACAATTGTTTTTGTTCAGCATTTGATGTTGTGTAGAAAAAGAGGGGAAATATCCAAGCCTTTGCTGTTGTGATGAAAAGTTTTCAGTGAAAGACTTACTGCCTAGCAAATACAGAAAAAGGTCAGAGGAGACAGAGCTCTGTTGCTTTCTAGTATTTCCCTAAAGACCTTATTGTGCATTAAACTGTCACAGTATCCAGCTTCGTATCAAACATACACTGCTTCTGCCGTCTTTACAGCTCATCAAGCTCTCGCTGGCCCTTTCGCTCCGTGACCTCACTTTTATCATTCTAATTCTGTCACTTCATCAGCTGTTATCTGTTTCTTCATGATGTGTCACTGCACAGGAGAGGTCACATGAGATCAGATGCTATTTGTCACAGCTCAGTTCAGCAGATGCAGTAGGGGAGATGAAGAGGCGGGGGGGTAGAACAGAGAGAGAGTGGGCCTTATTATTTCATGTGGAGGCAGCTGATGACACGCTAATGAACCTTGGCCACCGTCGCTCACCCACTCAGTCACATATACACACCAGTACCCACACAATTTATGTCACTCTTCTTATTGCTCCACTTCTTTACCCTCTTATTTTCAGCGTGCGCACATACAGTGCCAAACACACACACACACCATCTCCACATGTTTTATCTTCATCATCGATGTGGGTTGAGTTGACTCGCAGCCATCGACACCAGCCACTTAGCAAAGGCTGCTGATCATGAGAGAAGTCTGGCCCTGATGACAATGGGTAAAGAGCATGTGGGAGTCCCTCCCATGCCGCCAGTTTGTTGAAGCTGTTGTAGTGTTTATAGAGCTGGATATGACATTCTTTCTGCATCCTACGCGAGAGGAAATCATAGACAGAAGTGATCAAAGTAGTTTCGGGGAACACTTTATTGCGTAGTCACACAAGTTTTTGTGATTAGTTTAGACCAAACAAAATTCCTAAAACCTCCTTTGCTATAATTATTAACAGCTTAACATTGATGCAAAATGTTAGCTAAATGTTTTTTTTTTTGTCTAAAGGCATCTTCTATGTTTTATAGGGTTAAATTTTGGTTTCAAGTTCCACTATTGAATGAGACTTCACACATTCTATATGATTTACCAGAGCCAAGACTGTCCACAGTAGCGCCTGTATATCTTAGATTAACAAGCAGCTGTAGGCCAGATTATTTGTCGTTCAGGCAGTAAAAATCAACACCTGCTGGTTACCCTCAGCTCCACAGCCTTGTCAAGTGGACTTTGAAGGACAAAGGCCATGGAAGTATGCCCAAAGATGGGAGGTGGATGGGTGATGAGTGGGAGGTCTGGTAACTCCTCCGTGCCCTGTCCACTGATTAGCAGTGGCTGCTTTTCTCAGCTCCACTGCATTATGCATCAGCATTAAGGCAAATGGAATGGAGCAGAATCCAATTACGGAAGAACAAACAGGTGGGCTCAGTGCAGCTTAGGCAGAGTATTGTTTCAATCACAGCTCGAGCCGAGCCTTATTGCAACTGAAATGTTATCTAGAAAACGCATTTCCTTTGTCTTTATGTGGAAGATTCACACACCAGACTTGAGGACAGGAGACAAAGTGCTGTGGTGAGAATTAGTATCGTGTTTTCTTAGTTCTGTAGATGAAATCATGTAACATTAATTTTCTTAGACATGATTAAGAAGATAAAGCTCCGCAATAATCCTCCATAACTTTAGTGAGACAGAAATGTCAATGACAATTCTATAGATTTTTCTAAATGAAATGTTCTGTTCAGACGCCAGATTGTATATAACATTGCTAAAATGATCATTACATCAGAGATAATAAATCAAATGGTTTGAGGGCAGAAAAAAAATCCAGTATTTAAAAAAAAAACATCATGATATTGAGGAATTAATGTGTACTACAAAAGATAAATTTAATTTTTTTTCTTTTATTTTTTTCCATAAAAGAATATACAATAGGTATATGAACTGAGTCACATTTTTTGCTTTTCTTTAGTAATTATTTATACTTTTGTCCTGGAAATGGTTATTTGCCTTGAACCTACAAAATGGGAGCTCCTTATACTCATATTACCAAATAAAACAGACGTTCTACTTTTTCACTGATGTGGGCTTCAGTTTCAAATTCTGTAAATATTCTCTTTTGCTGTTCATTTCATTGTCATGTTGATTCATTTGTATTGCAACCAATTATTTTGCCTAAAAATCTGTGTAATTTATGGACAATCTGTACAACTTGACATGTATGGAAATTAAAAATGAGACTTTGTGATCACTGATTTTTAAAGCTGAACATACAGATTTGTAAATTTGATGTTAAAAACATATTGCTGACTTTGTTCATCCCAGCAGTTTTAGCCCGAAAAGTACAGAATTTTACGCATTTTGCCCCAAGTGTTCCTTGGATCCTTATTTTAAATTAAGGACAAGCAAGGACAAAGCATGGAAATTAATTGCAAAAATTTTCGGGCTCAGAAAGGCCAAGTTATAAGACAGACAGAAAGAAACGAGTTGAACAGGCAATGTTCTTGGCTCCAGAATATCTCCTGGTGTGACATGAAGCCTCTGAGGGATGGAGTGAAACCACAAATGTACCTCCATCCAGTGGTTTTCAAAGTGATGACTCAATTGGGAAAGATAATAGAAGTTTGACTTTGTCCTCTAAATTCCTCTCATAGTTACTGAACTATCTTTTTTTTTCAATTAACTAGCCTCTGAACTGCCACTATCACAAGGCTCATTGCATTATAGCAGATTAAACAATACTTCAGAATTAACCTAAATTTATCGTAAAGGGAATGCTTTAAATTCTTCTCATTTTCCAAATCCAATAAATAAGAATCTGTTTGTGGTGCACAACTGAACTCACTCAGCTATTTGACCTGATTGTTAGAGATGTCTGTCAATCTGCCTAAACTGTGGTAGCAAACTGACATTGAGCTTCTACTCTTTCAGTTTATTTTCCTATTTTAAGCTTTCCATCACTTTGTATGATGTCATATGAACTTGTAACAATAATAGCATAAAATTAACATGCCCCTACATCAGGTCCCCAGCTGGCTTTAATGCTGGTGCTCTAATCCTTATATCCCTTCTTCTTTAGTGGATGGGATGGGTTTAACTGAATACCCACCAAAATTGTGTCCAACGCTGCATTTCTAGTTAGCTAATTCTGCCAGCACACAGAAAAACAGCCTGCTGGCCTTCCCTTTTATTTACTGAGATTACTCATGGGGATTACAACATACAAACCAAGTTAAAGTTTAGGTCCAGGAGTCTGAGTAAACAGAGAAAGTTTCCAAGAAGGAAGAAACGCATCGACCAATTCACACATTTTTTTCATTCAGAAAATTTATGGCATATTTTAATACATTTCCACTGGTGCAAGTTGTAGCCAAAAAGCTTTTTCTACACCACGTACAGAAAATATATCTTGGAAAAATTAACTGAAGACAAAGAAAAAAAATGACTATTTTCATCAGATCATTTTAAGGTAGACAGGATGTCTTTTCTGCTTTTCCTATAAGAAACATCAAGGGCTCCACTCGCTAATGTTTAATCATCTAACAGTAGCAAAATGCAAACTGTCATACATTTGAAATAAGATACACAAAATTATTAACTTAAAATGTTTGTGTATTCTATGATGATGGACATACCTGAAGAGTTTTATTTACCATGTGCTACTATAGAGAACAATAAAACAAACTCTTCTCCTGGCTTTGTGAGAAAAACTGTTTCCTTACATCTTTTTTCAATCTCTTCTAAAAGCAAAGAAAATGCAATTCTTTATGCCACTTGCATAAGGATGGGAAGGTCACAAACGATGAGGAAGAAAAAAAACAGACTAATTAAAGAGGAGAGGCAGTTTGAATAGACAATGTATTAATATAAAATGATTGCACTCGTTTCCTCACACTATTATACAACAGCTATATTGTGACGATACATTTTTTTTCTTTTTTGCTATTATGCGTAAGTAGTTCCAGTATCATAATTTTCTCAAAGACCATATAATGGGGATTTAAAAATGACTCTTTGTCTTGTCTCGTTGAAGATGAAAAGCGAGTGATTGAGAGTCTGAGGACACTTCAAGTCATCAGCTCACTCGTTTCTATCCTCAAATTATAATAAACTTGCTGATACTTTAATCCGTGGTGGAGTTTGGCTTTTTCAACGCTGCCACACAATAATATGTAATTGTCCATAATAATATTTTATTGCCTAATTTAGTGTTTCAAAGTGGCTCAAAATATAACTGTTACAGCCCAAGTATCCACTCGCAAAATAAATGGGGAAAAAAACTTTGGCGGTGGAAGGAAATTTAAAAAGAACAAACAAATTAAAAATAACTATTTCAAAACAAATATAATGCAATTTCATATTATTATTTTTATTAAAATGTGAAAAAATCACCGTAGAAAATAGTCTTTAGATAATTGTTTTCATTCCCACAGAGCCCTATCTTAGCATCATTTGTCAGAATAATATATAAGGCAAAAAAAGGTAAGAAAGTGTAACTATAATCAGAACATCCTCACTGCTCACAATATTTGCTTATGTGTAAATGTCTAATGACTGAAAACACACTGCAAGCTTTTGTGAAAGTAAGTACTTATCAGAAAGTGAGTAATCATCAGCTCCTGACGATGCCTGTTAAAAGCACAAATCCTGACAGGTTGAGAGAAACCGTGACCTCAGTAAACCCACTTCTTCTCTGATCTCTTGGCTTTTCACAGCCTCTCTGGTTTTTGGCAACCAAAGTGATGACAACTTTATATTGGCAGTCAAACTCAAATAAGTTGATTAAAGACATCTTTCTCATGCACCATGTACCTCAAGGCTGTCAACAAGTGTGGCACGACTTGGCAAATAGTCTACTAATAACCAAGGCTGGTTCAGCCTGCTGGTTACTGTTTTTAATTTAACTTTAGAAGAAGAGACTTTTTGGCATTTCAATAATGTTTTTTTTTTTTTCATTTTTTTAACAAGAAATTTAATTGAGAAAATGAGCAGCCTGAATAACATTGGTTCTTTGTGACAAATGCTGTCACTTTTATGACACTAAACTGAGCAGCTTGTTGTGTTTTTAGAAGAAACCTCCTTTGTTAGGATTTGCCTTACAAAAAAAAAATAACAAGCATTTATGTGTGACGCATGCCTGCGCCACTGAAACATACAGAAGGCAAGAAGTACCAGAGTTGTCTGGAGCAAGACTTCTACTCTTAAATTGAACATTTGGAATGTCATTTATCATGGTTTAGGATGGCTTTTATGCCTTCCTTTAATCAGTTATTTTGTTTCCTGTTAGCAATTTCTTTGGAAGCAATGCTGCATGATAATGCTCCTTATTTAAAAAAGTTTTAACCTAAAAACTGCAACTGGCAACAAAGCAAACCAGTGATGTCAAACTTCTTGCTCACCTCTATATTTAGTCTCTAAACAAGGAAGAGCTGCAACAAACTCTGAAGGGAGATTAGATGAAAAGGAAAATAAGTAGGGACATAGTAACCAGGGAAGACAGGTGTTGAGTCTATCCATCTATCAGGATTACAATAATGCTTTCCAGACAGTGCGCATCTGTGTCTTTTGGTACGTATGAGTCACATGAGTGCATGTGCATCCATTCGAGTGTGTGCGGCTTTCTGTCACATTACCCCATGTTGTCGAATCTTTTCTGAGTGCTGATGACAGGGTGGATTTTTCATGTGAATGGATGAAAGGCCTGAGTTATGATGGTGTCCACATGCAGGTTCCCTCTCATACCACAAATGGAGCAGCACTGACTCTGTATCATTATTAGCAAGCCTCCCAGAGCTCCAAACAAAATACGGGCTGCATACACTATCCCTGGCCTCTATTTCATTTGTCCATTAATGCCTTTTTTCTCTTCGGCTGCTCCCTGCTCTATCTCTACCTCTGTCTCCCCTCGAGAGCAACTTGAAGTGCATCACAGGATTTACAACCAACCACGGAACATCTAAAGTCCGTTTGAAGAATATGTTTGAGCTTTGTGTGCATACAGTGGTCCAGTAAAGTTGAATTAGAGCATCTAAAAATGTCTTAAGATCAAAAGGTTTCCTTGTACGTTCCTTGCTGTATGTGATCGGTCTTGTTTTTGTGAAATTTTGCATCTGCAGAGTGATTCGAATCTGACTGAGCGTTTTTCACTTTGCAATCCAAGGTGAGTAGATTCATCAGCACCAGGTTGTGATGGGCATTTAGAAAGTGATCATTTGATATCAGCCGCACACTATCCTTGGGACTTCATGGGACACAAAGGTGTTATTGATTGCATGAGAAGCAGCTCTAATCCATGTGGGTAGGTGAGTCAGTCAGCAAGAAAACATGTTTTCCACTGGCAATCTGCCACCAGAGGATCACAGCAAGTAGTTTCCTATTTTCCACAAATCTTATGTGCCTGAAAAACACCATAACTCTCCTCACTCATCTCTCACAGTGAGCTGCCACTGATATTGGATTTCTGCCCTTTTCAGATTAAAATCACTCAAATACAATCTTGCGGATTGTAGCCATATTAGAAAAATGTGCTCACATCAGCACTTTGAGAGACGGATTTCACTTAAACCAAGAATGCACCGTCACCTTTGACCCGAGTTCTTGCACTGTCCTCACTTATTCCATCTGTCTCTATTACAGGCAGAGATTTTGAAGCAGTAACTCACTGTCTGCTAATGCTGCTTGCATATGGGACAAACATTGGATTTCTCTCCTCAACGGATGTCCCTGGATCTTTTAAATTGTTACCTCTTTATTGTATTTCTCTTTGTTTCTCTGTTCTTTGTCAGTCAGCTTTGTGTTGACCTGTTGGGAAAACATAACGAGGTGTTGTCTACATGAAACCCAGGCTCCTGTCCAATTCTATTTTCTTATTGTCTTCAATTAGCCCCCTCAGACAGAAACAAGAGGCTGACACAAAACAAAAATGAAGAATTATGACCTCCATTTGTGTGAATTCCCTGTGTCCTGCACTCATTGATTAAGCCGTTTCTTTCGTTGAAGCAGATGACAGCAAGAACCTCGTCACCTCTTTCTAATTCCATCTAAGATGCAACAAATCAGCCCTCCACCACGTCAAACTTGTAGGGTGAAAAACACCATTAACGAACATTTTCTCTGCTGGAATGTGATTTGACATCTTCATTTTCATCTACTAACAAGAAAGCTAATCAATCATGTCAAGAAGAGTGTTTTTTCACTCCTCAGCCCCTCATGTCATCTGGCTACAGAAAGTTATAAAATTGAGAAAAAGATTAATATTGTGTTCATCAACACTGTTTTAAAATAAGGATTCTGCTGTTTTATGTACTCAAACATTACCAATGTCAAAATGAACGTCTGAATACGTTTTGTTTGAAGTTAAAGGAGAAAAAACGATCAACAGACTAAAATGCAATAAAATTTTCAATCTGATTTTTTTTACTGTGTAAAAGGTTGTTATAAATTAACTGAAGTTGTTTTTTTTTTTCTGAGATGCAGCTTTTGACTCTTGTTATGTTCATCATGTTGTATTTATTTTACTTTACTCATTTCCCCAATTGTCAGTTTTAATTACTGTTATCTTCATTTCTTGAAATGAATTGGACTTCCTGGTAAAATAAAATAAGTGAAAAACTGTTTAAGTGAGCAGCTAACTTCTTCATGATCTCGGGTGTCGGGGCATACTGGCTTTTATGTTGAGCTCAGGTGTGCAGTTTCAGAGGCTAACGATGCATACGATTCTCTCTTAGCAATGCTGCACAATGTTTTTACACAACAGAGGCTACTGGGCTACAAGGGCAAACTGTGACCACTGACTCTTGGTGCTGAACTGCAGACAACCTGCAGCCTATAACCTATATGTGATGACACTGCTGTTGTCAGGGCTGGACCTGGACATTTGGGGGCCCTAAGCAGAATAGGTTTTGGGGGCCCTACTTTTCCCTAGTAATAATAATGCATAGTCTTATATATAACACTTTTCTAGACACTCAATACGCTCTACATTATTCACACCCTGAT
>JARVJO010000394.1:7695519-7725874 GCA_031762555.1 Cynodonichthys magdalenae | reverse complement strand
TTGCATATGATTAACTTTGATTAACTGTGAATCTATGAGTTTTGGACAGGTAGAGGAACTACAGTGAGTCATAACCTTCTTCCAATTTGTCCATCATGGGCCCCCCTAGTGGCCACGGGGCCCTAAGCAGCCGCTTAAATTGCTTATAGGCAGGTCCGGCTCTGGCTGTTGTCCACAGTGACAGGCCATAGTGACGTTTAGGTCTTAAATTAATTAAAATAATGTGCTTATAAATATTTTAAGAATAAGAGTGATAATTACTAAATATGTTGACATTTGTTTTTAGAGAGTTGGTCTATAGTACTTCTACATTTATGTGGTCCATGTTCAAGTACATGACTGACATAATTCCTTCTTGTTTTCTAAAAGATATAGGACAACTCATCTAAAAGGCCTGAGCAGGTCTGGTTGTAATGGAAGTTCTGATTATGAATCCCAATTTGTAAACAGAACTAAAAAAATGACTGGATGAAACCTCTTCAAGAACACAAGATGTCTAATTGCACTTGATTCAGGCACATAAGCTCTGAGGAGATACTGGCTCTCTGACTCAGTCTACAAAAAAAGTTATTTTTAAAGTATTAAAAGTAGACTTCATGTAAACTGTTAAGTCATTTACACTCTGCTCTGCTTTCACCAACTGATGACTCCTTAGCCAATGCAGTGTGTGTTAATGTTGTCTAAATTTATAACTTGGTAAACTCTGTCTCGTAAATAAAGTAACTATCTTCTAAAAATATATATCTGAAATCATACAGCCTAGGTAAAAATTAATTAGTTAAAAAAAATCCTTTAGACTGAATTTGACCACAAAAATATAAGAAAAAAATATTTTTAAAATAACAAGAAGGTTAAATGTTAGAAAATGCTAAATAAGCATCCACATCTCTGAAAGACAAAAACTACTGAAACACAGCCAACAAAATCACAGGAGAAGCTGAGAACCTTTCATTCTGTTTTGCAATTTTAACAAGTAGTGCCAAAAATAATCCAGTTGTTTTTGGTTTATTTTTTCACAGTTTTATCTTGTGATTGATTTAAACTTTTGGTCATAATAGGGCTTTAAACCAAAATGTAATCCTTGAAGAGATTAAATAGATTAATATAATACACTAATTAGCTTGTACTCTTTTTGGGTAAAAAAAAGACAAACAAACAAAAAAGTTACAAATAAATTTGCAGCTTTTTCTTTTTAATTATTTTTTGTTGATAAAATTGTATTTATCACTGCTTTATTTAGTCTTAAGGTAAATAGCATCTATGCAAGATTATAAAAAAGTGTTGTTAATAATAATGGAGAAAGACTTTTATTGATAATGATGATGGTGGTGGTAGGGTTCCTATCCAAAGCTGCAGATGAATTGACTGGTGTAATAATGTAATTTTCTCTCATCATTCTTCCCTCAGCTTTACATTTTATCTGTTAAAGTGATTGTCCAATCCATCAGCAGCTAGCTCCCCTGCTTCTTAAGGAGAGTCAGGCTGGACACAATGGCAGTGGAATATCACATGTTAGATGACTTCATGGTAGATGACTTTAATATCCGCTACAGTAGCCAGCAAGGCTATACACTAGAATCATTCAATAGCCAATGAAGCCGCAGGCCCCTAAACCAATATGGCGTGCTACAGCGAAATGGATGTGTTCCATGGAAGCCTTGTCGGTCGCAGTGTAATTTAATCCAGCCCTTAGGACAAGCATCTCTCAACAAAAATGGGAGCAAAAAAACATATTAGACTTGAGGGGAGAGGATGAATTTTATAACCCTACACTAACCCCCATCTCCAAGTTACGAGATTTTCATTTTTCCCTCATCTCATTTGGTTTGACTGTCGAAGCAAATTGGCAATAAAGTGAAAAGTAAATCTGGTTACTTTTTAACAGACAAATGGAACTAACACCAGGGTGGTGAAAAGCCCTATTTTTTTGTGGACAACATTGGGAAAGACAACAACTATTCATCACTGAGGCAACAGCTATGACTTGTAGAGTGTCTCCTTTGTTTCACCTACTCTACCTCAAGTCCCTAACTGTGAATTACAACACTGCATGGTCAGAGAGCAAAACATGAAATAAATAAAGCACGGAACTCTTGGCTGGCTGTCAGGTTAACTGCTTCATAAAAAAAGGTGCCAATTTATAAAGCAGAGCGCAGCGCTTGGCTCAGCTTTGGCCCCAACTCTTTCAAAGGTGTCTCAGAGTGGAAGAATACACGAAGACACGAGGATTTGACAACTACCTTGAGCTGCATTAACACCACAGGTCAAACCACACAGACAGAAAGGTACAAATCTTAGCTGAGAGGGGAAAAAATCTTTAAAGCTTTTTTTCAACAGCTACAGCAAAAAAAAAAAACATGTATAATGCTTCTTTTGGAATGATCAAAGTATCCTTGTGACAAATGTACTTTGAACAAATAGCAGCAAGCACACCGCCTGACAGCGACTCCTCCGACTCCCATTTGGGTGTAGGCTGTGGTGGAAGAACAACTCAACTCCATTCCACTCTATTACCTAGCTTTGATGAAGCCTAATTTCCCAAGGGGTTTAACTCCAGATGAACTCAGTTTGGCTCGGTTTCACTGTCAAAGAGCAGACGACGTAACATCTACCACAAGTTGAACAAAATGTTGCATAAAACTCATCTTTCTTCCTTTTGGAAACACAACGTTGTGCAGCAGAGAAAATAAGCTTTAACTTTTAAAGTGTCACAATTCGACTCTCGGTGAACTCCAATACCATTTTAGGGAAAAGGTTTGAGAGCAACATGAATGGTGTTAAAAGTGGAGCATGACAGCATCTCCTAAGATCACTGCTTTGCCATTTCACAGACTCTAGATTGAGACAGAGAAAACATGGCTGAGGGATAGTGAGACTCTCGCTCTGACGGACTGGTTGAAAACATCAGGTTAGGCAAGGGAAATCCAACTTTGTAGGTCAAGTTAGAGTATTTTATTTCACATTCTTTAGTAATAAAGTAACAGTGATAAAATTGAACTGACAATAGGATGAACCATAATGAACACAAAAGATTTGTGTGGAATAATTTTGGGCCATTAATTGCATTGATTCCTGAATAACTGCATGTTTTATGTTTTTACCTGAAGAGAAAAACCCTCATCTTTATCATGACTCAATAGTTTTTTTTTTTCATTGATCTGTAACACACCAGGGGTTTGTTTTGGTTTATGTTTTCCTTTAGCTCTATTAAAAATACAATTTTTAATAAACCTGTAATTATGTTATTTATGATAAAACACAAGTTACTCACAGATGTAGTAGTACTCTCTGCCTGGTCTGAATTCAAAGCCCAAGGAGAACGGAGTGAAGAGCTGAAACTTCTCGGAAAACTTCAGCGGTCCATTTGGGGAGTGTGGTCTGTTGCACTCCCAGCGCTTAAAGCCCTTGGCGGTGTGGTCACATGTGCTGTAGCCATCGTAGTTGACCATGTAGAGGACGTAGCGCTCTGTCCGCTCTTCAGGCACAGAGTCTTCATAATGAGGGCAGTAGACATCCAGGTAGTCGTTTATGCACACGTCAATATGGTAGTCACCACGATGGAACCTGGATGAAACAAAGACACGAAAAGGTTAATATTTGACATGTTTTTTAAAAAAATATGTGATCATTTTTATCTATTTGTTTCAATCAATGGTGTCTTCATTCAATACATATAAAAGTTCATCTTGACTTTGAAATCTGCACAAGTGTTTTTTTTTCATGAACTTTTAAGTGTTTTATGAAAAACCACAAGCACCAAACCACTTATCTTCTCACTTCAAAAAAAAAATGTAAGGAATTAGTTTTTGCCATAACGCTTCCACTGCAGATATTTACTCACATACTGACACATATCTTTGAAAGGGAAGCAAACTGTAGAGTTTAAATCTGAGATAAAAATATTTGTGAGCCAAACAAATCCAAAAACTATATTTTGGGTCTCTTGGGTGAAAAAAAAAAAAACAGTTCTCCACACACTCACACCCATACACACACAAGTGAGTTTAAAGTAAAAATGACCAGAAGGATACAGGATTGCAGGATAGCAGGACAGTAAATGTCACGATAGGAAAAATACGGGACCTGGCTGTCTCGGAGGGCTGTGCAGTGAAGCATCTTTACAGCTGCAATGATCTAGAACAGGCCGCAGAGGGTCAAAGGGCTGCAATCCATACAGGGAGTTTTATCAAAAGGCCACACACTGTCGCCGTCAGCACACACGCACCCTCACACCTAGTTTATTTTCTGTTGTCCAACATAGCTACCTCTCATCCATGATATTTCTCCAAAATGAAAAAGCAGTTTGTGTTTTTCTTTAAAATATTATGAGCTTAACCTCCACATTATGTAGAACCTAAAGGGAAAAAAACATGTTTGTTTTACACCTGTTAACTTGATCAGCATGACTCCAATTAAACACAGCCATGAAACAGTGATAATGTCAACCATAAAGTTTCCAGATCTATAAAAACAGCTGGTCGTTGTTGCTCATTTCATCCAGCAGTGGCTTTAGAAATGAGACCTGGTCATTAATGGTGCAGGAAGACAACCTTGAGTTTTCAAACAGACTTTTATTAGAAATCTGTCATTGCTGTCTACAAGAAGGGCACCTTGAGAGCTGAACACCTACGGGGCAGAACATGTGACAGGAAAAAAAATAAAGCTAACCTAAAGACTCCAGAGTTGAAGAACTGACATTCTTCAGCAGCATTCAGACTATTTTTAATAGTACTTTTTAAATTTTTTTCTGTTGAATGTCTTTACCAAATACTCATTATTCGTGAAAATGTTTCGGAGAAGAGGGCAGCTTTGTTGAATGGTGAGCAAAGGAAATGCATATTCATTGATTTTTATTTTTATATGCAGCATTTTATCTTCAAATGCTGCTGGAAATCTATTCTCACTGCAAAAAAGTCCTTTTCACCCTTTTCGTCTGGTTCTTCCCTTCCACCAACTTCTTCTCTCAGTTCAGCTCAACTCAACAGGTTTGTTGTTTTAGCATGAAGGCCAAATTACATCAATAAAGAATTAAGTTTTCAAAAATGTTTTTTGCTGTATGTGCACTGAGCGTGACTCTCCTTCCAAATTATATTCAGCCTCCAATTTGTCCAAACTACACTGACTTGATTAAGAGGAAACAAAATTATTGAGATCAAAAATATATTTTGTAGGAGCACACAAACTCAGACAAAAGCAACCTTTTAACTGCAGACAACATAAGATAATTGTCATCATCAATTGGCACAAATGTAGACATTAAACAAGAACATGCAGTTCCTGAAGTACATGCCTTTTTTTATTACAATTGGCTTTAACATCATTCAACAAGATCAGCTTATTTGATCCTAAGATGTTCTGAAAACAAATTTAGTGCAAAAATATAGCACACTTTAATTTCATTTTTAAATCTTTATTGATGTTCTCGGAACAAGTACCGATTGTAAATCTTGCATATAACTTCTAAATGTATTTCAATCATTCTATACGAAGGAAGCAGACCAAGATTAGCCTCGTAAATAAGGTTCTAACAATGACGGAGTGTGTGTTGATGTGATGGATTAGCAAAGACAGACTTTGAACAAGCAGTGAAAGATTTTGAATTTGTGAAGATCTAAAATGAGAAACTTGGGACATCTGCAGTATGCTGCAGTCATCGCATGCGATTGCGAAGATGCAACTGCTGGATGAAGCATTGAAGAAAAACAATCTTCTATTACAATTCCAAGAGATTTATGATATACAGAGGTGGGTATGCGTTTCATTTACTCAGTTACATTTACTCAAGTAGCTTTCTGGGAAAATTGTACTTGTAAGAGTAGTTTTACAAGCAATAATGAACACGAATAAAAGTCATGAAATTATTTCATTAAGTTTATTTACAGTTCTAACCTTACTTAATGTTTTTACTCAGATACATCTCTCCTACAGCACAATTATTGGCAAATTTCCAAATATCCAAATCAGGTGAAGACGTATTTTGCGGCTTTTAGGACAGCCAATAAAAACTTTCCTTACTGAGGGGTCAGTGGCCCAAAATCTCACTCCAAACTAAGATCAAGTTTTAAGAGCTCTGGTAGTGTGTGTGTATGTGTGTGTGGGTGTGTGTGTGTGCATGTGTGTGTGTCTGTATACTTGTTTCTACTACAGAGTGAGGACCATGGTAGAAACAAAGTTTTGAAGCCAAGTTGTTTATTGCTGAATTATTTTGGTTATAATTGCCTTTGTTTTGTTTTTTTTATTTATAACAATGTAAAAGATAAGTGGTTTATTTCTAAATCCCTTTGGCTCATATTGCCTTTGTGCTTTTATTTGTAACATCATTAAGTTATATTTCCTTGTAAATCAATTTGCACGTTATAATTTCATAACAAATGATGGTACTCGGCAGTTACTCACTACTCACAGTACTTGAGTAGCTTATAATCAAAGAACTTTTTTACTTTTACTCAAGTAAATTTTTGAATAGCTACTTTACTCACTACTTTTACTTTGAGTACTCTACCCACCTCTGATGATATAAGATAGTAAAACACAGACTCAATAACAAAAAGCCCCAAACAGTAATAAATGGAGGACTTAGTGGTCCAAATTTTTCATTACAGAAAACAATGAGTTTTATTTTTGTTGGCGCGTTTTAAGTCATGCAGACGTCATGAAAACATACTGGATACAAGCTGCAGCTCACTGAGAGCCTGGCAAAGTGGAGATGCAAAGAATCAAAAATGTAAACTAGACCTCTCTCTTTTGAGATCCAATAGCAGTTGGAGAAAAAATATGGTCTTGGTGCCTTCATTTGTCACTTCAGCTGCATGTTTGTTATAATGGAATGTTTAAAAATAATAATTAAGCGACAAATTGACCCGAGCCTTTTTTCATTATGGTGATCATGTGAGACCGTGGAGCTCTGCTCTGTATATTGATGTGCATCTGTGTGTATGGGCGAGCATGAGCTAGCATGAAAAGTAGTTTTTCTGTGTTTACCCATCTAGGGTAAATACCAGTGTAAGGATGTTTACAGCCGAGGCACGGGGGAGCTCATCTGTAACATTTCATTTAAAACATGTCTGTGGAGGTCCAGGAAGAGTCATGCATCTCTCTTACTGCTTTGAAATGTCACTGATTTGATGGTCACATCCTCTCATCTGCTCGTCCCAGCTTCTGTGTGTGAAAGCGCAGGAGACAGAATGAGAAATACAGCATGTGTGTGTATGTGTGTGTGTGTGTGTGTGTTTGTGTGATGTTTAAGCTGCCCTTCTCTCCGTGGCTCAGCAGGCAGAATAGTGGCTTGTAGCCCTGACTGCAAATGAGCCAGAGGATGTTTGGGTGAGTGAGCTCATAAAAAGAGACAGGACAGGCATTTGTAACATGTCTCACAAACACACACACACATTTATGCAGCTAAAACACATTGAGCACACACCTGACGAGCATACACACTCAGATATTAGTTTTGTGTTATCAGCTGACTGAGCTCCCTGGCACATTGGTAAAGGAGCAGCAGTGAGACAGGCAGGGGCTGCTAATGATACAGGGTGAAAAAGAGAGTCAGGGTGAGAAACAGACAGTGGGAGAAAGGGGACCTGGTTTTAAAAGGGGAAAAAAAGACATGATAAAGCTGAAAACTGCAGGTTTTATTGCCAGATTCTCAATGAAAATCTCTGGAGGAGTGATTTAGCCATGCATTTATCATAAAAACAGATTCTACTAAAATTGCATGACGTGTGCTACCAAGTCAATTTAAAAAAAATGTACTTTTTGTAGTTATTGCTGGTCAAAAACCCTGTTATTATTAAACTAATGTGGAAGTTTTAGATGCAACCGATGTCTTGTTTGTAGATATGTTAGATTTAATCGGCTGCTGCAGTTGTATAAACACGCCGCATTTTTCAGCACAGAGAGGAAAGTGTTCTTCCCCACAATGTGGACATGTGTTTTCTAAACATACATGAGCCACCGTGTTTCATATACAAGCACTGAGACATTATGCACCAGCGAAACGTAAATCCAGGCTTTTCCTGAAATCCAAGTAAAGACAGCATGGTAATACTGAGGTCAACAGAAGAGAGAGTATGCAAAGATACAGGAGGATCAACTGAACCAAAGTATGCAAATGAAAGCTGCAGCACGTCCTCTACAATGTGCAAGGCAGTAATGTGGTGTGTGGCGATGGCTGTTTCATTGGTTTGGTAAATAATAAACAGTTTAAGGCTTTAAATTTAACCGTTTGGTCCCAACATTAACTGTAAGCTAATAAATAATGTTTGAGACTGAATTCATGGGACGAGCCTTAATTAAAGAAAAGAAAGGAAGTTTTAACATTATTTTTATTATTACTGAGGTTTTAACAAAGATCTGTTGGTGCGTAGAGTATGTGATGGAAATGACTCTCAACCTAGATTACAATCTGTAAAATTGGCTGAGTTACATCATTTATGTGTTTTCTTAAGGCCCTATCACACTGTAATGTTTTATACAACTCATACCGACTTATGAAAATGTTATTAATGGTAACACATTGATTAAATATATAACTTTTATTAGTACTTTAGACATAAAAAATGTCCATAAATTGGCATAAGTTGTCCAGAGCTTACGGTCAGTTTGCTGAGGCAGCCATATTGAAACACGTTGAATCCAGAGGTAATCAGATGCAGATATACATCCAATAATTTATGAAAGTTTTATTAAACATGTCTATTGGTTTAAGATACACTTTGCTAAAAGACTGGTATGTTTTGCAAAAAAAAAAGTCCTTACAAACCAAAGACGGACTAACATTAGGGCACAAACATAAATGAAGGTTTTCTCCTTTTTGTCCCATTGCAGCTGCATAGAGGATCATTTCAACCCACCTTTGTGTTTGAATACTACAGTGGCCCTGATCATTACAATGAATATCTTAAAGTAGTGCTTTAACCAGTTGACATGCATTTTCTTTCTGGCAGCTGCAAACACATGGAACTGTTTTATTGAGCGTGGGATTACACAAACCAACAATTGATCACACGATGAGCTCATCCATCCAAACAATGATTTGGAATTTCTGTTCTCAAATACAGCACCGTTGAGTTTTCTTCATAAAATTGTAGAGTTTTAAGTACATAATAAAAAATGGTGTTTTAAATTAGGAACAGCTGATGTAAATCATCTAAAGTCCATCTGGAGTTGGTGCTAAGTTACTCGCTCCTCCCCATTAACGCCACACACACTCACACACACCCTCCACCCAACCACAATCCCACCCCTGTGCTTTACAACACTTCTGGCAACAATTTTTTTTTTCTGCATTCTTGTAAGAAGCTGCAGCAGTGGAGATTGACAGCAGATGCCTTCGAGCAGTTAAATAGGTAATTAGGGAGCAAACTTGGATGGGAGGCTAATTGTCAAATGGTGATAATTACATGTCTTTGTTATGCCACAACTGGCCCAATAAGCTGTGGGTCATAACACAAAGCCAGGGAAATCAGCTGGACACAGAGCGTGGGCACATGTGTCAGTCCGATGTAGGGACATAATCT
Organism: Cynodonichthys magdalenae; assembly: GCA_031762555.1. Lineage (NCBI taxonomy): Eukaryota > Metazoa > Chordata > Actinopteri > Cyprinodontiformes > Rivulidae > Cynodonichthys > Cynodonichthys magdalenae. The sequence goes on along the minus strand of JARVJO010000394.1, from coordinate 7,716,356 downwards.
TTATTACCGCCTGACTGCATTTTCACACCACCTCCTCAGGCCCATGGGTTATAATTGAGGGGCCAAGTTTTGCCAAAACACTCCTTCACACTGCACCGTGTCAGACAGAAGGAGTGAGTTTGGCAGAGCTGGAACAGTGGAGTGAATGCAGCAAAGGGTGGCACACCACTGCAGCTGCTGATTGGCTCATTTCCATTTCAATTACACAGCCCAGTGACATTTCAGTGCACACACTGGGGCACACACACTTACTCACAGAGACAAGTACACACACAACTGCATATGCACATCCAGGCCCTGCGCTCACACACACTGTACACCATGCAGTCCCATCAGCCACTTCTCCAAGCTGCACATCGGTGGCTGCAGACAGAGAGCAAGCAGGACAGGGAGAGACAGATAACCCGAGTGAAAGAGAAAGAAAGAAGAGGAAAAGAGCAAGAGTTCAGTGGCAGGCACAGGCAGAGAGAAAGCAATTTGATTCATCTAACCAGTTGAATAAGTGAGATTCAATAGAGGTGGAGAAGGGGAACGTCACAATGTGCTGCCCTGGCACAGCATCACTGTAAATACCACCACTTGAAGGTGTCACTAACAAAACTGGCTGTAAGAACTGTTGACTATTTCTGTAAATCCAGGCGCCTGAAACAACCCTGCTTCATGTAGAGACTGTTACAAAAACTGTCAGATTTAGAGTGGTTAAACTCTGCCAACAGCTGTTTGCATATAATAGTCAAAGCCCAGCTTTCTCAGATTAAAGTGTCACAAAAGTCTGTTTACCTTTATTTTCTATTTTCTAGGCTATTTCTCACTGCTGCCCTTTCCTCTCTATTTTTCTTGCTTCTTGAGTTTCTTGTACTTTCCAATCCAGCGCATGACCCTAAATCAGATGTATTTACAGTATTTTACCTTCCCCTTGTTGAATTTTATACATCTGATATATTTTCACTTTAATGGCCTCAGGCAATGTTCTGCTGTCTGATAAATCAAATCACTGTAACCTAGGAACAGGAGATCTAGTGGAACCTAAAAAAAGGCAAGTCGGTTTTATAACCCCAAAACTTGTAATTTTTTTCTTGACGTCAAATGTGCAATAGTGGTGGGGGGTACATGTGCACGCTGTGAAAATGAAGGATCATTTGTTGCTTTTGGTCCAGAGGGAAAATATGTTTAGCCAAGAGGAGATGAACTCCGACTGAACCCCGACTAGAGCACACATGCAAAAAGCCTTTTGAGGACCTTTCAACACATAAGCCACAAACACACAACGCAAACACTTCTCAGTATAGTTTGCACAGTTGTCTAATTGCAGAAGATTGGTCTTGCTCCGAGCATGAAAAGAGGGTGAGTTAAAAGAAAGAGCACAATGACAGACAGATAGAGACAGAGGGAAATAAGCGAGAGAGAACCTGTTGCACTTCGTCAATCTTTTTTTTTTATAATTCTAGCAGTAAGAAACAGACTTGGCCTTTTGGACATAAATTTATCTTATGACTGATGACAGAGGACTTTTATGATGAAAGGACAAGAGGAATAAACTGATAGCTGTCCAAGTGTTTCCACTTTGCAGTCCTTCTGTCAGTAAAATTACATTTCTCACCCAGCTCACAAATTTCTAATATTTTGTTTCTGAAATGTAAAACTTTATTTTTCTTTGTCTGACTAGCTGACAAAAAAACCAATAGCACTCCTTGTGATACATCATTAAAGCTCAGAATAAGAGCACTTTGGGTCAGAAAAATAAAACAAGCAAAACAAGCAGCAAACAAACTCGTCTCTATGAGGACTTGAATCTTGTCCATGTTCAAATCTCAAAGTAAAATATATTATGAAAGGATTATGACTAATGTTGTCGGAAAGAATAAATGCAAAAAGTCTTCATTGTACAAAAGAAAAGAACAAACAAAAAAAAAAGCTTTGTTTGACGTTTGGGCATGCCTTGGTAAAATCTGACATCTAATATCCGGTTAAGTATACTTGATCCAAACACATTCAACTTTTTTTTTTTTCTAGCTCTCCCATTTTTGAGAGTTTGCCTTAAAAAAACAGAGAGAGAGAGAGAGAGAGAGAGAGAGAGAGAGAGAGAGAACAAAACAGACAAGTCTCCATGCTTTCAAAAGCAAAAATTTCATTTCATTATTGATAGAAGCAATAAACAGGAATATTTAATATGAGCAGATTTTTGGGAGAAGCAAATTATTAATAATATTACCCCCCCCCCCCCCCACACACACACACACACACACACACACACATCAGGGAATCAGATTTCATTATGACAGGTGGAGTTACTCCCCACTACACTAACAAGGAGCTGTTACAGGTGAGTGCTCACTGTAAGCTATTTATTCATGATATCTCCTCAGGCAACCTCTCACACATCTACAATGGACTGAACCACTGTGAAGCTGGTTTTGGGGGTGGGGGCATGTTTGAAAGGCATAAATGCATTGTTTTGCTTTTATAAAAAGTGTATATCCTTTTTGGTTTTTACATTAATCTCAGTTTTTCCATGAGGTGGTTTGGACCCATCCAAACCACCTGGATTTCACCTACGCATGCATAAAGAGACCTTTGTAATGCTCCATTTAAAAAATATCTCTGCTTGTAAATGTTTTTATTGCAGCCGAGAGCCTTTTAAGTTTTGGTTGAAGGATTTTTCAAACTCTACAAAATCCTGTAACTTTCTGTATGAAACAAAGACCAGAATGAGACCTTCAGTCCATTTAGGATGTTGAGCTATTTCCAATTTATTTTCTTTTTTTTTTTTTGATGTGATGATGTTTTGAAATAAGCCGGTATTTAATTCTTATTTTTTCATATTTTAAGAGAAACGCTGAGTTAGCTGCCACTTTGCAAATGAGAAAAAATTAAATAAAATAGTATGTATGTTTTGTTTTTTATTTTTTTAATGTGTACAATATATTTACATTTCAGGAAGGCTAAGAAACAACCTAACAAAGCTTGATGTTGGAGGAAGATTTTGAGGAGTATTTATAAAGTTTGAAAATAATCTGGCATTTGCTTTCAACTCGAAAATTACAGAACAGTGCAAGAAACTCAGTTTCAATATAATGCTGAAAAGAATGTTTTATTGTTGACTTTTTATTCACAAGTTATTTTGAGCAACAAAGATGTTGACAAAGGCAGCTGAAGCTCGTGTATTTTTCTAATCACTGATTTTCTGCCTAACATTTTTATGTAGCACAGCCTTGGATGTTTAAGATAAAAGCAAAGTTAAAAATGCATTGAAAATTAGAAAATCAGTGAATATGATCCCATGTATCTAATGCTGCAGGTAGAGAAACAAATACTGGGATCAGTTAAGTCATGGAAAGAGCATGTGAGAGTGCCACTTCTTATTAGTTGACAGCCACATTCCTAAATGGCTAAATAGCTGATAGGCTTACAACATTGAGAGGGGTTAGGGGAGAAGACACGGTGACATCAGGGATATTGAGTATCACATTTTACTGTCTGAGACATGGTGGAGGGCTGGAGCGTGTGTGAATGCTGACATTTATTCATATTTATATGAGTATCTGGTGTATTGGACCAGCACACACAAGCCTAAGTGTGTAGCTGCTGGTCATGGCTTATTTTATTGTGTCCATCTGTTGTAACTTTATGGACGGTGTACCTCAAGGCTCAGAACAGGTGGTCAGTCTGGAATAAATTACTGCCATCAGTGACAAACGCAGGGACATGCGTTCCTCCAGCTCTCTGGTTTCATCCCCTCGCCTATCCAGAGCCTTTCCTCCCCTTTCCATCCTTTTACTGCCTTATCCATCACGCTTTTTTCCACCCTCTCTCCCATCACCATCACCCTTGACTGTGATCTTACAAAATTCATTTCTGGCATTTATGTCTGTCAGTGCTCATTTTGCCCCGGGGAGACAACGAATTAAGAGCAGTGACAGACAAGTTCTTGTTCTGCTCTTGGTGCGGAATGAAATGGCAAGATGTAGGGCCCCAGTAAGTGTTTGATGTTGTCTGCATCAGCATGCTGCAGCTTATGTTCAAAACAAGGCAGAGAAAGAGAGAGAAAAAAGGAAGACGGATACTTCCTCTGAGCTCATCTACTCTCTACTTCTGCCAAACAACCATTTTTATGTGTGCGCAACACGGATGTGTGTACGCGCTATATGTGTGTGAGTGATGTGTAAAAGGATTTCTTTATGTGTTCCCTCATCACCAAGGGAGTCAGGGAAAAAATGACACACATTCCCAACATCCTGTCAGGCCCTGGGGCCATTCCTCTGAATCATGGCTGCCCCAAACTCGCTTCATTCCCTTTGTAAATACTGCTCACGTTGACATGTTTAGTGGGATGAGAGTGGATGTGTGCTCGCCTGTAGATGCATGTGAGTTTTCCATGGTCAAACACTGAGCATCAATTAATAGCTATGTTATCACTGAGTGGTGAGATGTGATGGCCATTAATCATAAGTCATTGTTTTATGGTGATGGTGTTTGGCAGCTGAGACAGGAAGGCAGCCATGACACAGCTCAAAGTGGTGTAGTGTTTTCATATGGAAGCAAGAGAGAAGGATGTCCTGAGTTAAAAAAGAAGTCTCTGTTTGAATAGCAAAGCTCTTAGAAACTTGGGATAAATTGTAGGAGGTTAGATTAACATAGAATTAGCACATACAGTAGCTGCTAATAATCACAGCCATCATTAATGTTGGTACATGAGTAAACACAACAAACATTCCCAGGTGCACTCGTTGCCAAAAGTCCCTGGTGCAAAACCTAAGGCCCTGTCACACTAGGACATTTTACCAACTTATGCTGACCTGTGAAGATTTTCTTGTGAATAAATTATGCATAAAGGTTTTATATTTGATCTAATTGTTGGCGTTACAGTTTGTATACGTTCAAATGAGGCTACCAGTAGATTTCTTTAATTTTATCCTCAACATAGACATTTTCAGAGTTGGACTACATTTTCATAAGTTGGTATAAGTAGTCTAAAATTGGCCTTTAAATGGAACAAAAGTGGTTCCCAAAGCAGATGAAGATGTGAGTGGACTGAAAACATTAATGTTGAAAATGAAATGTGGCGATTTTAAAACATTTTATTCACTGCACCTAAAAGGGTTTCCCAATGTAAAACTGTAATTGACTGAAAATGTGTAGTTTTAAATTATTAGAAAAAAAGTTTTGTTTTTCAAAACCTTTGATACAAAAGTGCAACAATCTCAAATAAAACATATGTGCTTTGTAAAATGCATAACATGCAACAGAATGTTAAGAAATGTTTGTACCTCTTCAGTTTTTAAGATTCAGTTTTGTCAGCCAATCAAATTTATAGGAGCTAAACTTGTATTCATTGAAAACCCTGGTCAAACTGCATGATGTTTTTTAAATTTTTATTTTATTATTTTTCTTATTGTTTCTCCTAAATTTGATCTTGGTAAGCACAGAATAGGAAATGTATTTCTATTAATAATGAATAAAATAATTTCATTATAACATTTAAAGCTTACAAACTTTGCCTCAGTGTGTAAAAGTACATAAGGGCAGGAGGAGGGGATGAGATCTAAAAAATGTTGAATTGTTTAAATGCAGCAATATTGAAGAGAGAAAGCACAAGGATAATATGATAGAATGGAAAATGTGTGGGAAAACAGGATGAAAGAAAAAACAGTAAAGAACTGAGGACACACGAGTTTAGGTGCACGGATAATAACATTTTCACTAACTCTGAAATAATCCTTTTGACCCAGTCTGTACTCTAAATAGATAAAAGAAGACACACACATTGTACCCTTCAAAAAGGTTAGCATGGAGCTGTGACAGGATGTTCTACAGTACTTTTAAAAAACCTCTGCCCCTTTCACAGTTCACAAACCTCTCACCGTTTATACTGTGTTAATGTAAGTGTGTGCACACTGAAGAAAATGTGAGGCTTTTGTAGTTGCAGCAGATTTAAGGTGGGTTAAATAGGTAACAATCAAATAGTCAAGGAAAGTATAATGCTCATTGGTATTTTATAGTGATAAACCATCATTATTCCTGTTTATACAAAGCTTTTAAATAGACTTTTTCAGAAAATCTAAAAATACATAAAAACCTTATAAATCAATCTATAATGACAAAAGTCCATCAAGTTCCCCATGAAGGCTGTTTTCCCAACTTTTTCAAAATCTATTTAGTGTTAAGAACCTTCTTCGCTCACTTGTCTCTCCATTAGTTAAACTTTTTCGTTTTCTGCTCTTGGCTGAATGCTTTTAGTTTCAGGGTCATTACTCGTTTTAGCTTTATATTCCCTCTGGATCCTTTCCTAATAGCTCTGGTGGACTGGTTAGATAAAATCATGTTTAGAAATGTTTTGTTAGGCACTAAGAACCCTTTACACAGAGTTAAAAACTATTCAACAAAAACATGTTGGGATCTCTATCACAAACGTTTGCTTGAGGCAGATTTTTCTAACTTTTTATGAAGTAATCTGTACTTTTTTTCTCTTCCCACTCGTGCACACTTCAGCTCATTGTAAGCATTTCATTTAATGGATATTGCTTGTTCTTCTAATGAGAGAATATACCAACCATTTATTTTTACACTAATTGCTGTCTTAAGGCAATATAAGTGGGCTGTGAGGTGGAATGTAGTACGGCACTGGAACTGTACATTAGGAGAAACCAGAACATGATCTAAACACTACCCAGCTGTTGCTCAACAGACAAAGAGACGCTGGGACTCTGTCGTGGTTTTTTCTTCCATTTTATCCCCAGGGATGCTCATAAGTGTATTATTCCACTTTACCAAATGATTCTTTGAGTATTTCTTGTGCCAACAGCTCTCACTCTACGTATGCGAGTTTTGTCAAATCATGTTATACTTTTCTCCTGCTATCATCTGCATCAGTCTAGACGGAGTATGAAGATCTGATAACAATTTGGTCTGCACAATAAAGCTTTATTCTCTGATACCTATCATCTTGTCAGTTATAGCCAAATGTAATTTTAACATTTTTAATGGCTACACACTGTTTTATTTTAGTTGTAGAAAAAATCCCAGTGATTAAAATCAGATTACAGGGCCAACATGGAGCAGCTTGTCTCTAGACAGATAAAACTTTGAAACTCAATCAGAAGTTTTTTTAGATGACAAGAGAAGCATTCGATGTTGCAGTGGGGGATCAGATGAGGTATTTTCTGTAACACATGCTGATTATGAATTCAACAAGTTTAAACTGCAGATGGTTGTAGGAACGTGATGGAACAAAACGCAACACGAGAAAATGACAGGAAAGGCTCCTAATATGACAGATTATTTTTTAATCAGTCCCAAAACAGTAAGTGTTTGCATCCACAGACATCGTCAAGTATGTAGGTTAGTGTAGCTGCCCATTATTTTTAATATCATTTAATCTCCAGGCTATGGTTTTCCCCTCGATCATTAATCATTTAAAAGTAAAAAAAAAGAAAACAGAGCCTATTTGTCTTCAAGGTATTGTCTTTATGTTGCTTGTTTTATTAAAATAACAGTTCCAAACTGTAATTCAATGATTTTACGTTGCCAAAGAAAAAACAGAATATTGCAGCCAAATGTTTGAGGCAACCGAATGTTTTTTTTGCACAGCAAAAGCATGGCACTCTTACTTTTTGGATGTGAGAACATTTGTTTTTTTTTGTTTCTAATGGTGTTTGTGTGTCAGAGAAAGGCAACTAAAGGCAGAGCGATACGGCGAGGTGGTCTAAAAGACGGAGCAGTAGCTGTGACTTCGGGGACGTCGACAATGATTTTGCCAGCAGGAAGCTGACACATGGGTCTCTTTGCTAATTCCTCATGGCTGTTTAAAGGCCATGTGGCTCTTTAGCTCCTACACTATGTACACATGTGTGGGCAGAATGTAAGTCTGTATTAATGCAGCAACTTGTGTGCATGAGGGTTTGGCATGAACAAAGCATTTTGCAGGACCTTCAGGGTCAGCCTCCCATGGAGAAGCTGTCAAGGTCCCAGGCAGGGGGTTAAGTGGTGTGTCGGGCACTTGGACTATGTGTCTTAAAGTAGGCAGTGCTGGCGTTTTATTGGCCTGCAAAGGTCACTTTGTAATATAGACATGAGCCGGCGCACAGGATAACGTGCGTGCACACACAAATTCGACCGCATTCATGCTCATAGCTTGAATATATCCACATAAATGTGTCAAAATAACACTACAATTCAGGGTTAGTTTGCAGGGAATGCTCTCATTATGGAAGATCTCTATTACTAGAACAGTGACTGCATTTTTCATGTATTATACAAACCTTTAAGATTACACATTTTGAAAATCTGGTAGATAAAGCTATTCAACATATTTTTTTTAAACAAAGGGTTTTTATAGCATGATAACTGTCATTCAGTATGTGCTTTACAGTAGCAAATACATGAGTAACCTCTTTAACCAAAGGTAAAAACTAAAAGAAATAAATCTCACTGATGGTTTGTGAAAGCACCTGCCAATGAATATTTTTCCTGAATAGCAGAACTTTCCCTCTGTGGAGACCAGACCCATTTCTTTTTGCAGGAAGCAGGATCAAACTATGCAAAGTGGGAGCAGTCATTCCTGTCCTTGTCTTTGATCCCAACTCAGCTTTGTTTAAAAGAGCCAGTTTGACAGAGCGGGAACCCTGTCAGTGTAACAAGCTGAAAGATGTTCAGTGTGCCTTTGTTCTGGGCTGCAGGCGATTAGCGCTACAAGCACACTGCGTATGTAGGAGGTGACCTTACTGTATGTGCATACATATGTGGGGTTTTTGCATAGCAGTGGTAATCTGCTGCGGTTTTTGTTTTCTTTTTTTTTTCTATTATTTTTTTTTCCCTGAGATTCACAGTTGAAAAATTAATCATATCTGAAACCACTCATTAAAAAGATGAAAACCATCATGCACAGTGATCCCAAAACTACTTCCTTATGCAAATACAGGCGTGCACCGATATTCTTTATCAAATTATTCTTCTAATAATTGAGATTCTGATTGATTTTTGTTCAAGCAAAATTAGATTTTCATTCAAACTAATTGGCCCAGTTTAGAATCCTTTTTCCAGGGAGGCCATAGGTCTTGGCACTAAAACGGGGTCTGTAGGTCACGTCTCGTTGGACACAGGCTACAATTTTTTCACATTTCCAACTGTGAGTTCCTGAACTTTTGAACTTGTCACACTAAGCAGGAAATTGGAACAATAAACTTTTGGTAACATAATGGAAAAATTCAACAAAAAGGTGGAATTTATTAGACTTTGCAAATGTTTTTTTTTTTTCTGTATGCTAACACAAACAGAGGGGCATAAACAAACAGTACAAATCCCTTTCAAACATTCGCACACACATAAATACACAAAAGGGGTAGGGGGTAGTTTAGGAAGCATGTGGTGACACGCAGTGGACAGGTTTTGGGAGCTGTACCGACATGTGTGGTCTAAAGTTAGCGCAGTTAGAGAATGCCTTCCGTCCTTACGTCCATCCATCTCTGAGCTGCTCCAGCTGTCTCCATCTCATCACCTGACCTAAACTGGCTGTCAGGGCCTTCTGCCTCAGCACTGAATGCTCCACGGTCAACACATGCCTTGACTGGGCACAGGATCAGCTCGTAAAATAAAATTACACTTGGGTCTGATTATTATTTAATAATAATGCAAACCACATGTTGCCCAACATGGGGTATTATTTCAGTCATCTTTAACACTTAAACTAATAATGAATTGTCCATTCTTTATATATATGAACTGCTTCATGTATTTTTTTAAACTTTATGTTCATTCTATAATTAAGGTTGAAAATTACATTTACAATAAAACAGCCCCTCTGTCCAACACGGTTCCCTCCACTTGTCGTCTGTTTCATGTCCGTCACATTCCACCTGCTGCTTTCTCTCCACATTCTGCCAGCAGTGTGTCAAAAGCCTAAACCGCCTGGTATTGATGTCCCCATCATGGCACAGCAGGGGCCCCTTCATCACGGACACACAGATGCTTGGGTGAGATGTCCCAGTTGAGGCATTAGTCAAGTGTGTGTAAGCTGTTTGTGCAAAGAGGTGGTCTATATCAAATCAGCAGAGTGGGCTTTGCAGGGTCTGATGAATCCACCCACAAGTGTTGGGGATCAATCTGAACACAAATCATTTTGCACACTAATCCTTCTTCACACACTCATCTGGAGTTTCATACAGTACATAGTTGTTTGTCTCCTTTTTTTATAAAGTGAGAAATAAATACAATTCCATCCGCAGATATTTAAGAAATAAATACAAATAGATTTTGAAAAGAACAAGAATGAAGAAATAATGAAATCCAGGATATATTTTAGGAAAAGAAAACCCAATAAAGCTGTGAACAAAATACCATGGTTTTAAAATAGGAAACATGTCAAAAAGTAAATGAGAAAAAATGTAGAGGGAGTATTAAAAAAACATGTGGTGTAATCTCATTGACCATCTTTGGGTTCAGCATGTAATCTGAGCCAAACACATGAGTGGGTTTAATATCATTCTCTGGGTTCATGCTGTTCGACGGCAGCAGGGTTTGTGAGAAGCTTGAGATGAGCCAAAGTAAAGAGACGTCTGTTAAAGTTCAGGGAGCGCTCGCACATCTCATTTAAGCAAATTTGACAGATGAAACTGAGTCAAAGCAACACCAGAAACACAAAGTGATTTTTACAAAATGCTACAAAGGTTTACGCTGAGGCTTTAACCCCACTGGCTAATGCTCTGCTCATCAACACAGACACAAATCTAAGACATTTTGGGCAGCGTTGTAATTTAGAGAGCCTGACTCAGTGAACTTCTTAATGAGGGCTGCAGAAACATTTGAGGTGAGGGCGTCAGGAATAAACAAGAGGAAGAAAAACTGAGAAAGGCAGCGTATTTATCAAGATCTATAGCAGAGAAAAAACAACTGACAGGCTGCCGTCAAGAGCAACCCCCCCATATACGTACACTTATGGGACACTGTAATATAGCAGGCCTACACTTCTGGAGCAGAGCATGCTGTTGCATAAAACATCAGGCATGGAGCATTTTAAGTGCCTCTATTGTAATCAGGTCGAAGCCATAACAACTCCCATAAAGGCCTGCCGAGAGTTGCTGAAGGTCCATTTAGGTGTCCAGAAAAGGGGGAAAAAAGCATCACTTGATCAATAGACAACCTCGTTAGGATAATATGCTGTGGAGGGCAGATTCAGAGACACAGTGGGGATGATGGGAGGAGGCAGTGACACAGAGACGGGTGGATGAAGGACCATCTCAGGGCTGTTCCTCAGGGCGTATGAGTTTTTAGGAGAAAAGCAGCAGATGCTAAATTAATACACAGACACAAACCAACATGCTTGACAAACTGTTCCACAATCAATAACTGAGTGTTTTGTGTTTGAAAAGAAGAAAAAAACTTGAATCCCTAATTAGGGTTGTGTGTTTGTGTGTGCATGTTAGGGTGTGTGTGTTTGTGTGTGTGTGTGTGATCGCAAGCCACTAAAAGCTCTTTAGGGGCACCTTTGGGAGCTATCCTTCATGACTTATCAACTAGCCAGACAGACATAAGTGTGTGTGTGTACACATACACACTCGGACACAAACACTTACATGCACTTATACACACAAAGTGGATCCTTAATGAACCCTTGTCAGTTTGAAGGGAACAAAGGTTGGAAAGAAAGAGGAGCAGATGAATGGAGAGTGTAAAAAAAAAGACTTGGGAGTGGAGGTGAGGGTTGGGTGGATGAGTGGGGGGGTGGTGGTGGTGGAGGAGACGGGTCCTCCCAGGGCTGTTTGGCCTTGAGATCGATCGCTTATCACTGTCACCTAATCTGTCCATCTCTCCACCCCCACCCCTCACCCTCCTCTCTCCTTCTTTCTCTAGTGCAGAGAGATGGAGAGAAAATGAAGGGCAGGCAGAGATATAGGCAGACAGAATGATGGAGTGCGCAGCTCTCATGAATAGAATTAGAGGGGAGAGAAGGGGAGAGGAAGTCAGCGTGGAGATGGAGCAAAAAACAACGGCAAATAAAGACCAACAGGAAGGGAAGTGGACTGACAGTAAGTACCAAGTGACAAAGAAACAGAGCGTTAGAGAAGCAAAGCTGCACGGCTTTCCACGAATCTACAGTAAATCTAGTGAAGTGTCAAGGCAACCCTCAGATATGCTGGAGAAACAAAACAAATAAAAGCAAAAATAAAATAAAAGCACTAAAGGAACACTGAGATATTTGAATGGAACTGATTAAAAAAGTTAGAAATGTCCAATTTCATAATCTAACCAAAGAAATGAGTATTTTTCTAATTGATAAGCATTGTCTTTTTATTAATTCATTTGTTTTAGCTTTAAATGTGTCCATTTGCATTTTTTTATTGCTGTGTGTGCCAATATTTATTTTATGAACATTTGCAAATTCAACAGAATTCAATTTATATCACACTGTCCCTTCCAGTTGTGTAAAAGTGAAAGAAGGTAAACTTATAACCTCCCTAATTCAGCTTGTAAAAAAAAAACGTCTAGCATTCCTGATGTGCCTCTCTGACATTTATGAGAGCAGTAATACTGTACATGAACGTATCAACACTGCATGAGCAATGCTGAGCAGAAGCGCTCTTACAAGACCCATAAAACCTATAGCAGAATGTAACACATGCATTGGATAAACTCTAGAATAAAACAAGATTTATTTTACTTTTCTTGTTTTTTCCCTCGATTCCAATGATAAAGAACATTAGAGTGCAGGTGAACAACTGTCACCTGTACTCTGTTCTGCTGAAATCATTACTCACTGCTTCCTTTTTTGGTTTTTATATCACCCTTTTTACTCCCCTTTCCTTCCTTTCATCCTTGTAATTACCCCATTATTACTTTGCTACATTCCCTGCCTCTCGGCTGTCTTTTGGAGGGTTGTGAGATGAGAAGAAAGGAACAAGAGATGGAAACATCACAGAAAGAAAAAAAAAAAACACTGTTGTTTGGTATTGTACCAAGAAAATTTTACAGATGAAAAAAGGTTTAGCCAAAAATAGGTTTGAGTAGAACTCTGTACATACCCACAAAATTCAGTCGTGATAATGTAGTGCACTTTGTCAAAAGTTTTACTGTACTGTAAAGCTACTGAAAGAATATGTGAAATAGGAAAAGACAGAGGTGAGAAGTCCCCCCACTGGATTTCCCAAAAGGTCACTTTAAAACAATAGAGAACAGATGATGATGTGAGTGAAATAATAAAAGACATTAAGAATGGTGTGAACATTTCCTCTTTAGCAGCAGTGGGGGCACTACTTAGGGCTGCAATTAACCTGAGCACTTAACCCCCATCAGGGGATCCCAGCACGGTGATGGAGGAACAGGGAGAAAAAGACGGTCAAAAACTGTGAGAGAAGGAAAATCGGTCCAGTTCTCTCAAAATGGAAGAAAATATTTAACTAACTTGGTGCCAACTTAATGGTTTCTGTGTTAGTGGGTCTATCTAAATGAATGCAACAATTTTCATCATTTGCACCTGTTTGTGAGGGTCTACAGGGAAGACAACTTGGACTGTAGAGAGTGTTTTAAAACATGAGAAGGAAAATAGTAATTAAATGTAAAAGCAGTTCTTTGAAAACAGTTGATCGTTCTTCATTAATTTAGTTTTTTCTATTATCATTTTTCTTTTAAATATGCATAAACAAGACTAATCCAAACCAATCAGGTCTTTACAAATCTACAGAAGGAAACCAATAGGTTTACCATTACCTTTTGCAAAAAGAAAACAGAAAAGATTTTGTCTTCTGTTGAGACTCTAAACTGGTTCTCTCTTTAGCTTTTCCTCTCAAAATAAGAACTTGTATTATCTAAACATGAACTTTAAGTGCATTTTTTCTAGCTGCATTGCAAGAAGCTTAACTAAAGAACTAAAATGTCTTCTTTCTGTGCCTTAAAAGCACAAATACATGAATACCAAATGGAATTGTTAAAACTGGCAAAGTTGAAAATAAAAAGAGCAAGTAGTAATTTTAAAAACATCAGATACTTTTTTGGGAAAAAAATTTAAATTGAAGATTTGGCCTTAAAACTTTCAGTGCAAATCAGGCTTCGCACTTTAGTTTCTGCATATTATTATCACACTCAATCCCTTTGCACTACTTAACCATTCTCATAAAGTAAAGAGCATCTACATGGCAATGAATGTATTTTTAAACTCCCCTGCATCTATAAACTTTCTGCCCACCTACACCGGCACCTTTAAGACGTTGCTGACATGAGACAGATCTGCTGCTGTTTAATTGCCTCCCCATGCACCTGACCTCACCGGAGAAAACCCAGTCATTAACAAACATGCCTGACATTTTCATCAGTAGTCCTGTTTTGTCAGCAGCAGAATGTGCTGCACTACCATCCCAGCCTGCGTCAGGACGGACACTACATTGGGTAATTGAAGTAAAGCACCTCCCAACAAAAAGTAAAGAATTTCCGAATCCAGACATTGGCACAACATCTATATATTTTGCAACATGATCTAACAAGACTAAGCAATAAAGGCAACTACCAGCCAACAGATAACCCATCTGAAAGCTGAAGCACTTTCTAACTCAGATGAATTTGCCATGTATTGAGTAAAGAGTAAACTGAGAGAGCTCATCACCGTGATATATTACCAAATACCATCTGGCAGGGAGGACCACGGTCAAATGTTGACAGTAATGACAATTTAGATCACTGGCCTTATTAAATAAAGAGCTCATTTGTGCAGACATATGGCTGATCAACTTATTGCCTGGCACTCCATCATGCACACAAACACAGGCAGTGTGTACATATACACAAGAAGGGGAAAAAAAGAAATAAGGGAGGGTCATTGTGTTCACTAAAAATGGCATGATGTGCCTTCTGCCAAGGAGCTGGAATGATGACCAGTTCTGATTCCTGAAACTACACCGTGAGGGTAAAAACACAAGGGGTAGTAAAAAAAAACATTGAGAAATCTCAGAGGGATGGGATTAAAACAGTAGAGTCATTTTGTTTCTCCCACAAGCACACTCTCATGGTTCAATGTAAGAAAGAGCGGAGGCAAAAAAAAAAAAAAGCATGTGTGATATGTGGCGGCTTTGACAAAAGCCCGTCAAACAGCTGTCCATTTTTACTGGAACCCGCATAAACACCCCAAGTGTTTGTGAGAATGAGCGTCTGGCTGTCTGTCTTTAACATCCCTGGTTTGTGGGGTGTGTGCAGGTGTTGATCTGTGTAACATTCCCATGACGCAGCTCCTATTTTCCACACTTGCAACTGGCACTGAGCTTCGAGTTAATATGCGCTCGGAGGTGAGCAGAACAACATGTGGGTGGTTGGGAGCAGAGGAGGAAGAAGAAGGGGGAGACAAATATCCTTTGTGTGTTTTTCTAGCACAATCCTCTACCTCATCCATCTCATCATGAGCTTTTCTGCTGTTCTCTATCCTTTGCCCCTCTTAGCCTTCAGCCTCAGGAATGCAGTGTGATAATCTATCTATTTTCCCCCCTGTGACAGGAGGCTAACAACGCAACAGAAAACTCTCCAGAAGACATACATAATCGCTGTGGATCTGACTGGAATCAAAAATATTCTTCCACATCTGTGGGTTTTGACTGAAGCTTTGAACAACCAGGAGAATCCTAATCATGACAAACAAATTGTTACGCCAAACTGGTTTCGGTTTACAAAGAAACAAAATGCAGCGTTGTTTAATGCGGGTTTTGACAAAGTTTGATATTTTCCAAGCAGAATACATGACCTTCAGCACCCGTTGTGTCGGTTTACTGCCAGGTGTGAAAGGGCCAAATAAAGAATCGGCACCTATAACTTGACTATAACATGAGCAAAGCCACATAGGTGCTGATAATAGGTGATGTTCTTTTGACCTGTTTGTTACTCAGTTGTTATTTTTGATGTGTTGAAAAAGAAAAGTTCTATTGTTAGTGCACCTTTAGCCAAACAGCCACCACTGTGAGGAGTTCTATTCACACAGAGAGATGAAATATAAGTGACAAAAATGCAAATACAAAGATTTTTAATGACACAATGTTGCTCTGATTTATTAAATGTACATCTATGTGTTTTTATAAAATGGTTAATTAGAGATAAAATGAGGTACTTGATTTTTTTTTCTGTATAAAAAAGTGATTGTGATTAAAAGCTAAATGTCTAATTTATGTTGTCTTAGCAGGACTCAATAGAGACTAAATTAATTCATGCTCTGTTTAAAAATCTACTATTCTTTTTTTTCCCTGTCTCTCATCCCTGCTCCTGTCATTCTCCAAACTTGGTCACGTCCAGATTTAACTCCCCCGTCTAGATTTATTAAACTTTTTTTTCCTCACAGTTACTCCTTCCTCCATTCTACCTCAGGTATTTTTCCTCAGTTCACCCCTCTTCCTTCTCTTTCCTCACCTCTCATCTTTCAGGCTTTCAGGTGTAGTTTAGATAAGACTAGAGAAGAGGATTAGTTAGAGCTCTCCCCCATGTTTGCCTTTGGCACAGAGGACAAAAGGACTGTGATGCCTCTGCTGCTCCACCATCTCCATTCACCTGTCTGTCTGTGTGTGTGTGTGTGTGTGTGTGATGGGGCGGGGTGGGGGGGACTGCAATGCAAGGACACACACATACATACACACTCACCCTCACCTGCACAATGACTGTGCCCCAGTTATGAACTGAATCAGCATAATCCCTTCACACTCCATTAATCAAGAAAAGGCAGGGTGTAGTCTCACAAAAATGCACAAGTGCTCGTATAGGAATACACCGACACCGATCCTCACCCTGTGTGTGGTCTGCAAATTTTAGCTGGGCTGATTTTACTGGTTTGGTGAGTCGGCAGCATCCACATTCTACAGGTGTGGAGGCTTTACTGGAAGCATTTTTGTTAAAGTCTTAAGCTGTAGTTTAGTGTTTTTACACTGCAGTTGTTTTTTTGTTTTTTTTTATCACCACAGGGCCCAGCAAGGCAAGATGTTTTGCTTATCCACTTGTCAACATCATTAGATAATTTTGTGTTTTGATCTGGTGTCCTGAAAAACTTTTTAAATTCTTAGCTTGTAATTTATTATTTTGAGTTATGAGCTTTCATACAGAAATAAAACAAAGGTGCTCGTGCTCCTATGATTGCTGCATAAAATGTTTATGTTGATGATAAAAAATCTTTTTACATACAATTTAAAAAAATAACAAATTTGGCTATAGCATTTTAAACTTTAAACAAATTCACAACCTCATTTAGGCCTAAATAGAGATTTAATTAAATGGGGTATTTGGTTATAAAGAAAATGATTGCTTCAACATTTTAAAAAGAAAAGAAAAAAATACAACATACAACAACCAGCTCAGTGTAGTTTTGCAGTGCAAGTCTAATTTACCCATAAGTCTTTTTTTAAAAGAAGTTTCAACACTGAAGTGGTCAGAGTTTAGAGCTTCTATCTTCACAATCAATCACTCATTGTTGCATCAAGCTCTTAAACCCACCTGTTACTGAGCCCAGTGGACTACAAACTAGCACAAATCCCCTTAGCAACAAGTTATACAAATACACACAAGCAGGAAACTTTATCTGGCAAAAAGTACTGAACCAATACAGGCAAAGGAAATGGAGGTAATGATAAAAAACAAAGACGCTGAAAAAGAAAATAGGCAAGAGAGGAGGACAAATATGTGCTGTTTTTTATAGGTCTGCAAACCCAGACACCTTGTATTTCTTTTTGTTATTGGGCGAATGTGTGTGTGTGTTGGTTTTGAGGCACCCACATATCATTCAAGACCTGCAGGCGGGGAGCAGAGCAGTGTGGGTAGGAAAGGTGTCAGCTAATCTGCTGTGATTGATGTGAGAGTCCAGAACTGATGAAACTTTACTGTACTTCTCAAAGGTCTGTATAGCATTGTGCACAAACATAGCCTTTCTCATGCACACACACACACACATACAGTAAAGACAAAACAAACAGTAAAAAACCTGTTCACAAACTCATGCATGGATGATAACAGAATGCACGCGCAGCCTAATCTGCTACGCTCAGCTCAGGCTCTGCAGCTCTAAATGCCACAGCTGAGGTTTCAGAGAGATGTGTTTTTCATTTCAGCTAATTGGCCGTGAAAAATGGACAACAAACATTAGCTGTGACTGTCATTAAGCCATTATGCATGTGCAGGACCTGCGTGTGTTCACAAGGTATGAATGAGACAGTTTGTGTGCGCGCACCAGCAATTATACATGAATATTGGTAAATGCAAAGCTTTCTATTTGTTTAAAAGGTTATTTGGTAAAAAAAGAGTGTTTATTTTAAAAGAGTGGAATGGGATGTGGCAACCAGGGTGGGCCTCGTCTCTCCTGGAATGAATGCTGAAGATTGGCACGTGCTCCCCCTACGACCCGGAAAGGAAAAAAAAAAAAAGAGGGTAATGGAAATGGATCGACGAATTGAGGGACAGAATGCGGTGAGTTGACGACTCAATCAGAACACCCACAGGGATAGAGAAGCAGAGCAGGGAAAATACATAAAATCAAACCAATTTCTGTGTGTTCGGACAAATTTTCAGAAAAATTTTTTGAAAATGAATATATCGGTACATGGTGATGGAACCTGAGGACATCATATTCGACTGAAGAAGCTATAGTCTACTCTTAATTTTTCTTTAACTTTCATACAGTTTCAGTAAAAGTGGACTAATTTTACAGTTTTCGAAGGAGAAATTAGGTGTTGATTTTTTTTATGTCAGTTTTTACTATTTTGGTGTTAACTTTATTCTAAGTTTTGGAATTTACAGCCTAGTTTCTGCAACTAAGCTAAAATCTTGAACTACTTACACAGTGAACCAGTCCTTATTTTCCTAAAGAGACTTCATCATGGTAGACTACTCCTCATTATTTCCTCTTTTTCCATAGGGTTTTTAATCAAAAACATACTTGTACTTATTATAATGGCATATGACACAAATACAGTGTCCCAGTGTTAGCACACAGGATAAAAACCTAAGAGTGTGGGGTGTAGAGTGTGAAGAGTGTGTGTGATCGAACCTACAACCTGTGTAGGTCAGGAATTTTCTGACAAGAAAGTTGAGGCATTATAAGAATATGGCTGCATACATTCACATAAGTTTATTGATTTAAAAAAATGAGATACGTAACCTTTATCGTAATTACTTTCATCATCACAAAAAAACTTTAAGGTACAAACTCACCTGGAAAATTTTAAACTTTTTGTCTTTCTTGCTGTTGTTGTTGGGAACAGAGCTGATTTTTCATCCACAGAAACTAATAGACAAATATGAAACTGATAGGAGAGTTTTGTTTCCCCTAATCTTGAAAGCAAACTGTGAAGCTTGTGCACACAAATTTCAGTCTCATTTCCTTCTCCATCAGTTATTCTAAATGCAAGTGTGTGTGAGATTGTGTGTGTGATTTGGTGAGGGGAGGAAAAGGAGAACTGAACATTATGCAGGAATGTTTTTGTTCACTGTTAGACCAAATCCAAATTCCCACCACTGCCTAGACCTACTTGTTGGAACACAGGAGATATATGCATATGCACCGACTCAAACAGAACTTCCTTTTTTCTCTGCATTGCAATTAAAACTTAAAAAACAGACAGGCACGAGGAATAAGAAGCCAAATGCAAACGTACCACACATTTAAAAAGCTTCCCAAACAAATTTATCAAAGGTCCTCAGAGTGAAGTAGCTACGATTAGAATCTGGACCAGCAGTATGGGACACTCACAATCTAGCCAGGGTTGAGTGATGGAAAAACTGGGCAACTTCCTTTGCAATAATTTAGTTCATTCAGCTGGGGGTTTGAACAAGCAGCAGTATGGTACCCAATCAAACAGAGAATGGACACATAAAAAGCCCCTCAAGTAGTCTCTTCAAGATGTCCAACCAATTCCCCACAAACACAACTCCCAGAAAACTATGTTTTTGCTCGTAGAGAACTGCAGACTGAGAGCAGTGAGGTTGAGCCAGCTGCAGGACAACAATGAGAAGAAAGTGTCCTCTTTAGGCAGAGTCTCCTGAGGGCCAATTAGTCAAAGGAGCCACAGTTTTCACTACTTCATTTCTATTGAAGGCTTCTTTAGCTACTGTTAAAACACAAAACAAAAAATAGCAATTTGAAAAATTACACATGCAAGTCTACTTTTATATGAAGATTTGTCTGAAGGGAAAACAAGGTCCTATTTCATTCATTGTGTCGTGAATGCCATTATTATTTCTCTCAACTAAACTGCCCATTTTAAAAACTAATGAAGTTTTAATCAAAGGTCTTTCACCTGATTCGCTCGTGCTGCTTCCCTGCCTGTTTCCTACCAGCATTCTTTCCTGGTGCAACAAAAGTAATTACCAGAGACCTCTACCTCGCCCAAGGGAAAGAGTGCGGAGCATATGCTATTAGACACACACACACACTCAGAGTAATACCTACCAGTACATGTTCACCATTTTCAACTTGCTGGCCAGTGAATGACAGCTGAGCTAATTAGAATCTGATTTACCCATTTAATGAAAAAAGGAATAATTAGATAGCTAGATAGCAGCCAAGAGACATTTATTCAGTATGCGTTTAGAGTCACAGAGCTGTGTGTGTGTGTGTGGGGGGGGGGGGGGGTGTGTGCGTGTGTGTGTGTGTGTCACCTGGGGGGATGGAGTTTTGAAATGAGATGCCTGATTGCACTGCCCATCTAACCGATTTCTAAATGAAATTACTGTTCATTAGATACACATATGTGCACGGTCAGACCCACGAGGACGCTGTCTTTCCAGAATGCATGCTCACTAACACACACACACACACCCACCCACACGCACGGTCTAGTACAGCTATCTTTATGGGGACCTTGCATTGACTTCCATTATTTTTTACAGCCTAACCCTGA
>JARVJO010000394.1:7653739-7689961 GCA_031762555.1 Cynodonichthys magdalenae | reverse complement strand
TCACTCCTGGTCACCTACACTCCCACTTCTCTGTATACTTTTTCCTTTGTCTAACAGCAGTGCTGGGGGGGGGGGGGGGCTGGAGCAGTATTGGGGGGTGTGGTGGCCATTAGCCATGCACCTTGATTCTGCCATAAGGTAGGAGAACGAAAAAGGAGAAGGGGGAGGCTGTAGTGTGGCTGATCCAAGAGGATCTCAGTTGCAAGCTTCCTCCCATGTTCTGTTCTGCTTCGTTTTGTCCTTCCCCTGAATGCTCCTAATGGCATCCTAATGACAGCTTGCAGGCACCACACACCCAGTCATCTATAACCATCTAGACAGTGCGACTGAGAGGGTTTGTGTGTGCGTAGTGTTTTAGGAGACTGAGAGACATTAAAAACAGATGCACCTCATCCACACTGTGCTCTTGAAAACACACATGCTGTTACCCATCAACCCACATGGTTCCTGTGTAAACACCAGTAGCCTAAGGCAGCTCTACATGAACCCAAAGGTGACAGAGTTTTTTGCATCTTACCAGGAGTCATTCCAACCACATGGTGTGTGAATGACATTAGAGTAGTTTGTCTAAATGCATCTAGGCTATTTTACTGATGCATTTCACAATCTGATTCTTTCTTGTTTTATATATAAGTCTTAAAGAGATGAAATCAAATCTGCAACTTGGTACCAAACTGTCAGCTTTTTCCACTCCTTGTTGTTAAAGTAAACACCTGTCACTTACAGTTATCTCCCTTTTTCCTGTCTTTACACACAAGTTGATGTGCACTTCCAAGTCAAGCTGATTTGTCAGAAAACTACCATCAAACTAAAGATTAAAAATGTATAAATAACTTTCTAAGACATCTTTATTTAATTTACCTTAGTTAATTTTCAAACATTGTCTGCCTGTAATTGATCTTGCTCAAAACAACCTGTGTAAATCCTCTTTGCAAGGTCGGTATAAATACCATTCAGTGGTCAGAAATCTTGATTTGCCATGTAGGAAGGTGTGAAAGTAACATTCAGATAAATGCCTGAATGCAGGTTTCATCAGCAAAACATGTTACTCAGTTAACTAGGTCATAATGTTATGGCTGGTCAGTGTATGTGAGTTGAGAGATACTGTCTAAACTTTAAATTGACTACGAACACTGTCTGCTACTTTTCTCTTGAGCTCCCTCAGGTTGTATGACTTCGTATGTGTACATAGGGGGTGTTGGTGTTGGATCAAATCAACACTTTCTCACATGATCTCTCTGATGTGTCAGCGTGTGCTGAAAAACCGCCCTGGCAGCAAAAGCTAGTGACCACACAGCTAACGAGACACAACAGATATCTGAATGCAAGCCATGAAACCTGAAGTTTTCATTTTTTGTTATACACAAAATCCTACAATGGATCAGCTGATTGTTTCCTTTATATGTCTGTGTGAAACAAACTTTTCGCTTAAATGTCTTTAATTTGTCTGCACTTGTTTTGAATGATTTATTTTTTATTTTGTCCTAAGCTTTTGATTTTCATGAGAACATGAAACACATAGTTGCATCCACTGCTGTTAGACGGTAGCAGTCAAACAATCACAGTGTTGAAAGCTCTACCTGACTTCATCCATTTAAGTCCCTATTCAGCTTAGAGGCAAACAGTGAAAAAAATAGTTGTGAATAGATGAATTGGGGAAAAATGGATGATGGAGAAGGAAGACAGATAGAGCAACAAGAAAGGTATAGAAAGTCAAAGATCCAAGGCGACAGAGTCACAAAGAATGCAGAAGGGAACAAAGAAAAGGAAGAGGTGAACCTGCACCCAGTCACAATGCAAATACACTTCAAAGCTGTTCTGCAAAAGGTGAGAGCATATAGTATATGTTGAAGAAAAATAAGGTTCTCAAAGATGACTTGTAAACTTAACCTGTGCCTTCAAGACACATGCACACAATAGTGTCCACATAAATAACCTGCAAGCACAGAAAAAAACCAAACATATAAGGTATTCATTCATTTTTTTTATAGACAATGCAAACTTTATTCTTTAAAATTCATAAGTAACTCAAAATATAATAGGAATGAAAATAAAAAAGTAAAGAAAAAAATGACATGCTACCATGTATGTTCAGACTATAAACAAATTAAAGCTACTTAAGTTCAAAAGAAAAAACAAAGTATATGGATAAGTGATTCTACCTATACTGTATGTCCATATCTAATAAAGAGGAATAAAAATGGGTCTGCATATGATAAGTTTGCTGGAAATCAAGCTGGGTAATCAGATTGGACACACACATCAAGTGCATTATTGTTTCTATTCCGTAAGCATTCGATATACATCATTGTAATGCGCTATTTAAAGTTGTGTCAGCTTCTCACACGCTATCTAATCAGCCTGTCTTTTTTCTGGTCTAATTCACTTAACATTGCTAGATGGGGAAAAGAGCTGATGGGTGAGATAATGGAGCTGACTCACAACCTGTCTATACCAACTACTGAGTGTACAAGAGGTCTTCACGCAGCAACATTAGCATGCCCACTCATTCAGAGATAAAGACGCACTCATGCATGCAATCTCATGCAGGTCCTTGGATGCACAGAGCCTTAAGAAAGAGATCAGGATTGAGTGGCTGATGAAACTGCTTCTGACCCTGCTCACTTATGATCCACTGTCCATTATCAAAATGGACACCGCCCTCTTCTATTGATCACAGTCCCCTTCTCTTTCACTTCTTTGTTGCTCTTGTCATTTCTCATCTCGTTACTTCACCACTCATCTGCATCACTCTGCTGATGGTTTCCGTGGTCATTGATGTGACTATAAATCAGTGGCCACACCTAGCGATTATCACCACAGAGACCAACTGAGCACACACTCCTCGACCCTGAAAACCTCAAATGTCCTCATTTGAAATGATACACACCTCCGACGACATGCACAGTAGATGTCCTCTGGCTGAAGTCTACAATTTGCAAGTATGTGGTGAGAGTGTGCGTGAGTTTATGAATTATGGCCTACAAAGGCAGTAATGGAATTCCTTTCCTGATGCGAGGTGCTCGCCCTATTCGAAGTCCCGTCAGCCATGAAAATGTCAGCTATGATCTAGATGGGCTGAAGCAGGTTTATGACATCATCAGTGAGCTGCCATGGCAGAGATATGGCACTGGGAGCCTTGACAGTCTGATCTATCCACAAGGTCTCAAGTTGTGCAAACAGGTACAGAATCTTGAACTAGGACATGCCTCTAAGTGCTTCATTCTTTTCCAAACCAAAGAAGACACTTCAGACACCAAGGCAGCATGGAGAGCGGTTTTAGCTCAGTCAAAAAATGTATACACTGTAAGCCAGACAAGGAAAACTACAAGTGCATTGTGGGTGAGACAGGAGGACACTGTATATACACATTTTAGCCTGGTATTTGGACTGTAGTGGTAGTTTTACTCCTTCTTCTGTCTGCCTGCAGAACTTTAGGTGCCAACACAAGCAAACGTACTGGGCTGTAACCAGTACAGGACAATCATAGCAAATTAATACCAAACCCTTCACCACAAGTGCACGTTCCAAAATATGAAAATGCAAACAAACATGCACATACCAACACTTGAACTTGAATACAAAGAAACCCACAGATGTAGACAGTAGCAATTCTAACCTTGAGTTTTATTCCTGATTTTTAAACATATGGTCGACTACACTGCGCCCATAAAGAGGCAAGAAGCTTAAATGTTGAAAAGGATGTTTAACTCACTGTCAGCAGACTAATGTCAATAAACATTCTCACAACACACACCCTCCCTTCCACAGCAACCCTGAATTTAGCATGTGGAGACAGTATCACTTCTTAGTGGATGGGTTCAAACCAACCATAGTGGGTTTTAAATCAAGGTCTCCACTTTAGTCAGTGTTTACCTAATATCTTGGAAACATAGAATGCAAACCATGGTCCTACATCTAAGCATAAAAATGACCTAAACAGAACTGTGTTAGTTTGTATGTATCCAGGCAGATTTTCAGCTCTTCCATAGGAGTTACAGTTAAAAATAAAAGGGCGTGTAGTTCACTTGAAATGCAATTCAACATAACACGGAAGGCTTCAAACAAAAAGCAGGTGTAGAAATAGGAGTGATATAAAAACCTGATTAAGAAAAAAAATGCAAATTTGTGGGGAAAACAACAGAAGAAAGAGCATGAATGAGCAGGACAGAGGAGGAGGAGCAAAAAGATGTGGATAGTGGTAAATGAAAGGGTACAGCTAAATGAGGGTATGTAATTTGGGGTGTTTAGTAATTACACTGGTTTGACAGAGCAATGTTGAACTATTCCTTACTTGATCTCTCCCCCCTACACACGCACACCCCCGCACCACTCCCCTGACTGCTTTTTTTTTTCCAACATCCTCATGTTTTCCACATTTAGTCCTTCTAACTCACTTATGTGTGCTCCTTCTTATGTTAAATTCCCCACACCAGTAAGCAAGCATCAGTCAAAAAGTTTTACCAGCTGTAAATCCCGTCTATCCCTCTTCGCTTGACAAACTTAAAACATGAAGGAAAAAGTTAATATATGTTTTTTAGTCACTGGCCAGGTCTATGTAGTTCATTTATATTGGTGGATGCTGTGCCAAGAATTTAATAACGGGTGTAAGTGATCATGCAATGATTTATTTTGTCCCAAAAGCACAATATTCTGAAGTGTAAATGTGGAGAGTGTGGGTTTGAAAGAACAAGTGTTTTAACATGATACATGGGACTCAGGTTTATGTGTGTTTCTAAAACTGTATCCTACTTAGTTTGGCTGAAAATATATATATGTTTTTGTAAAATGTTACTTTTCTCTCAAACATCAATAGAAGCATGCCGGGTTGATAAAATTCACATTAGTGAGGCAGGAAACTAGCAATAAAATCCGACACATGGAAACAGTCAGGCTCCTGTGATTTTGAAGTAGTATAAGGGCTTTCCAATGAATACAAACTATGATATGCCAATGATGAAAGACTAAACAGAGAATTAAGTATGGTAAAAAGGGACGAAGGAAAAATAGTCTGGAAATATGTTTGTGATTAACTGGGATACGGTAACAGCTGATATCACTGAGCATAGAGGTAATGAAAACATAGAAATCTGTCAATCTTTTTCCATATTTGTTAGTTTTGTTGTTTCCATACACTGACATCGAGTAATTAATCCTAACAAAACCCTGCATAGATTACCCATAGACAGACACACCCACACAGAAAAGGTGTTGAAATGACCATAAACGATGGTATTAGCTTCAGGACTTTAAAACAGGAGGCGAACAGTATAAGCCCACTCCCTTATTACATTACAAGGTTTTTAACAGCCGCACTTAAAAGCGTGTAAACATATCTAGACGAGCACACACACTCACATGTTCACCCATAAACATATGCACTATTCTGCTTCCCAGTTCTGTTGGACTGCCCCAGGCCCCTGACAGTGTTTGAACCCTGACCTTGTCACATTCAAGTGAGTCCAAAGGGGAAGGGGAGGGTTCTAGTGGTTCGATTTTACACTGAGGAGGTCGCAGGGAGATCCATCCTCCGACAAAAGCCCCAGTTGTGGCGGGTGTCTGTAGGTTTGGGGTGGGTCACAGGTCAGCCGCACACCCTCACCCTTTTTCTGTCTCATTCCTTCCTCTTCATTCTTCTATCCATCTCTCTTTTAAATAAAGACGAGGAGCCGCGAGGAACAATGGCCTTCTTCTGCCCCCAATACCATCCCAACAGTGGGGATGCATACTGAGCAGGGCCCTCAGCAATCCAAGGGGTTTCTCTCACTGCTTAGCCTATTTTCTCCTTGTCTCCATGCATTCACCTTTTCTTGAAACGGTCCATCCTTCACCTCCTTTGACCGAACACCCTTTCTCTTCTTCACAATAGCTTTTTTTTTCCAATAATTACATTTTAAGGGGGTAGAGCCTTTTTCGCCTGTAAAAGTAGCACCTGTTTTAATGTGAGACAACGGCATAAAGTTTATTTAAGCAAACAGTAACCCTTCGATGTGCATCCAACTCTAAGTAATATTTGCCAGCGTTCATTCTCTGGTCCTTTTTCTAAGTCTGTCTATCCTGAGGGCCCCACAGGCCTCTCTCCAGCTGGCACTACAAGATGACCTTTGCCACAGCAAAACATCTAGAGCACTCTCAGCCTCCAACCACAAAACACACACATGCAGACGCACAAAGAATCACACCCCTACTACAACTACAAATGCAGCAAGAATGCCAGCAGGACCGCGAAAGAGGCCAAAGCAGGAATACAAAATGACAGCCTTGTTCCTCTTACAACTGAGAGTAAAACTAAAAAGCCCCCTCCCCCCACCCCCTTCTTCCCTTAGCCCTCCATTTTGTGCTTGTCTGACCCCACTAGCCCTCTAGTTGCACCTTAGCAAGGGGGCTCATATTAAGTAGTGGCAGCCAATCCAGGTCCAAATGTGATTAATTTGCTGCATTCACCAGGGTTGTTCTCCACACACAATAGAAATGAACTGTCTGGGAGTCCATTAAAAAGACCCACAAGCCAGAGTGCCCCCTTCCCAGGCACTTGGCAGCGATCAGGGGGTCACCTACTGCAGTTGAGAACTTTTAAAAGGTGAAGTTTTAAGTGAGATTGAACGTGTGCAAGTTAAAGTTTCTTTAACAGGAGAAATAATATTTTGATAGCTTTGCGTATCACAATGTGTGACAATAATTCAGCGTAACAAGAGGTGCTTCGGCTGCAAGATTGCAACCCATTAAAAGGAATTCCTGAGGTAATCAGTCATGAAAAACATTTAATGCCGCAGCTATTAAAATTACCTTCCATTCTTGGATCACAGAACACTTGTTAAACCAATTTTAATATTTGTGCTGTGCATTTTTGCATCCTGTTGGCTTGATTCCCATTAAACCTCCTGCTCGATCTCTAAATGCTGCACATTTCAAGCTAATTTTCATTATAAAGAGATGGAGCTGTAAGAATTATATTAAAAATTAATTTAAAATATGGTCAACAAACTATCGGACAGTTTATTTATTTTATTTTATTTTTTTTACGTACCACACATTTGCTTTTGTATTTTCAGTCTGCTCCTCTTATGAAATATTTCCCCATCATTTATTCCCATCTGTTTCCACCTCTCACTCACTCCATCTTATTTGCTGAAACAAAGCTGAGTGCTGAAACAGTGTCATAATTAGTCCTGATTGATGTAGCATATTAAGCAGCAAACAATTAGCATACAGTATATTGCGACTCTGGCCATCTGAAAATCAATGATGTGACTGACCCGCATTATGCACAAGCTCAATAACAATTTCAGATACACGCGCGTATACATAATTACCCAGTTTCACAAGCAGGGCACAGATTCAAGCACATCATAATGGAAAGTCTTTTTTTGAGTTATTTATCTTCATAAACAAAACAATCCAATTTATAGGATAAAAATTTTCATAACTATTATCTAAAATGATCAAAATCTGAGTCAATGATCTGCCAACCTTGAAGGCAGTTGTTTATAAATTAAGTATTTTCATTACACTGCTCATAAAGACGGGGAGTGGAAAAAAGCACCAGGTTTTAATTGAATGATCAAGAGATTATGAGCAACAAGGTGCATTTCAGCTCTAACCAATAATGCTTAAAATGTTCTCCTCATTAACTTACAGTTAAGTGCAGTCTATTATTATGCACTGAGAGCACAAAACACAGCTTATTGTAAAGTTGTCCGTCACAGCTAAAACTTTTCACCAAGGCTGTACAACAAGGAGAGGAGATTACTGGGTGTATATGTTCAGCTGCTGAACAGCACTCAGTAGATCACAGAAAACACACCATGTACACAAAGAGACAGAAATTATGCGCAGCTTACATTTACTGGCACAATGTTTTATTTCAATCAAACTGAACCAAGCATGGAACAGTTTGAGACACTGTGTTTGCATTTCTGCCTGGTTTAATACTTCTGTGTGAGCATGATTATGCCTGTCAGTGCATTCATGTGCACACACGTGTTTGCACAGCCACCTCTGTCCAAAAAGGCCACATGAGCCATGCTAGTGCCACTGAAGGGGGTTAATTATCCGGTTCGATTCTTGGCGTGGAACCTCGTCTTATCACCATTAGCAGAGACTGGGCCTCTGAAACCCCTGTAACTGATTGTTCTCTCCCAGTGTTGGACAAAGGGCGTCAGATGTTCTAAATATAGGAGTTTAATGTATGATGGCATGATTATGTACATTTTAAACAAAACTTCTCCCTGCCCTTCTTGAGGTAGGTTTACATCTGCCCTTTTTCATTTCTAGCAAAATGCAAGACCTTATGCTTCTATTGCTGGGTCTCTAGAGCTTGCAAATCCCAGTGAGTGATCCCACAGCAGCTTTAAGCCCAGCCTGGGGCTCCATACCTGGGGCTCTGTTCGCCCCTTAGGGGCCTGAAGAAACAGGGAAGGCCAGCTGGAAGGATACAAATACAAATTTAATACTACTGGGAGGATTTAAGAAAACTGAAGGGAAGAGTATGAGACGTTATGAAATCAGAGGTAGTCAGAGAATGACTAAAGTGGCAAGGAGTGACTGATTAGTTGGGATATCAGTTATTTCCCCATGGCGTGCATGGGCAGGTATTTGGGCCCATTTCCTAAATGCAAAAGCCAGAACAGGTGCATGAGGTGTTGTCCTCAAGGAAAGGCAGAGTGTTCATTGCTTCAGTTTTCCCTTTAGCTCTTTATCTTCTTGTTCTTTATAGACCTGTCCAACCGGTTCCTGAAACTGGTGACAATTCATCACCAGTGACAAACTATCAAAAGAACGACTTTTTTTTCTGTTTGAGGCATAAATACATTTTTGTTTTGTGTAAAGTTTGTGACTGTTTTTGCTATGAATTGAAATGAAAGCATGCCTAAGTGCTTGCATCCATATGTGTGTGTTTCATTGAAGCACAATGGTGTTGAAAAAATATGCTAACACAAAGCCACAGTAGACGGAGGGCACTCTTGAACTACCGCCAACAGAAAAGGTCAAACTCTTCAATATTAACTCTGGCTTAGGTCACCACGCTGATTACGCTACAATAACCATTATACGCGCTGCATCTATGGATCCCCTCCACCCTGACACGGACACACTTTATTTTCTGCCAGTCCTCGCACGTCCATTTGGAATTAAAACCCAAGCTGAGATGCAGCCCTGTCGGCGCCCCCATGCAGACGTTCATAAACACATTCTTACACTATTGTCCGCCATCACGATTCTTTACGAGGGTCTTAGCATAAACCCAGAGACCTCTGCTCCCCATGATGCACCACAGACTGGAAATATAAGTTGATGTGGTAGAAAGTGTGAAAAAGGACACATTCACGCACACCCATAGAGACCCAAATGTTAATACACCAATAGAGCTCCAGGAATGTTGTGGCTTTAGTTTGGAGAATCAACTTTCAGCTCAGTCTCACGGCAGACTGTGAAATAGTTACAAAATCAAAATCAAGTATAAGGGAACACAAATCAAACTTTCCTTGCGTCGAAGCCAGTCCTGCTTTCACAGTGATGCATCACAGAGGAAGGTTTATGTTCTGCCTCCACCAAATTTAATGCCATTGGAATAAGCTGGGAAATGGAAATTTAAATCATTCATTAGACCTACGTAGTGAGTTTTAAAATTCTTCAGGCAAGTGCTAAAGTTTTTCCAAACCTATATCAAGTTGCTTTTAATGCCGAAATTCAACCTAGATTTTCTGTCTAGTCAAACAATAAGTGAAGTAAAGTAAAATATATCCCCTTCCTGTCATGTTTATATCTGCTCAGACATCTCTCATAAAGATAATTACAACCCCTCATCAGTCCCAGGGTATTAAATCTTGTCATTTTGTTCAGAACCTAAATGTTAATGAAATACCTAAAAGGATTTATTGGTTGGAGGGATATTTGAGAATGAATGCAAACATGGTTGTATTAAAATCTATTTTTGCAGATGGATAAAAGAGGACATGTAACAGGTATTTTGTAAGAACAAGGTCCAAAAAAAACTGATGAGGTTTTTGCACAGACCTCTTTTTTTAAACATGCATGCTATAAAAAAGGGATACAATTTAAACGTAAGGGATTCTGAAAGAGTAGTAGTTTTGTATGTAATGTGATGTGAAAGATACACGCTCCTAGATTAAAATAAATCATTGTATAGTTTCTTGGCAGACCTGTTGACAGTGCAGGCTTCTGCAGGCTTCAAACAAACTGTAATAATCGTGTGCGTGCTGCAAACACTCCTCCACCCACCCTTCATGTCAATAATTACAAAGATAAAATGGAGTAATTTTCTCGCAAGTTGGCTGTATTCTGATTGCTGTCACATTAAAAAATTAGACGAGCATGAAATACAACCATTTAAGCTGATGAATGCAAAGGAAGAAAGAGAGAGAGGCAGGAGGACGAATGCAATGCGTAAATATATAAATAAAAAATGAAAAGAGCAGAAGTCATCACGAGTGAATTAATTTGGGCTCGGCAGTGGAGCCATATTAAAATGACACCTAGTGAAATGTGTGGCTAAGGCTGTCATCTCCAGCTCTTCCTTTCTACTCTGATATATCTTAATCCTGTTTAATACTGTACCGCTGAATGTCTGTCTGTTCTGCCAACAATGTCTTACAGTGGCCCAGTGTTGTGTTAAATTATGTGTCTGAGCTTTTCCTTCCAGTAAAGCACTGCTGAAAAGGAATGTGGCGAGGCAGACTCAAATAGATTATGATTATATTTAATATGATCGTTCCATTATAGTCATAAAGGGTTCTGATACGTAACAAGTGAGTTGGCGTCTAAACCTTTCCGCTTTTGTCTGTCCTTTATTTGCAGTCATACAACAGTACAATCAAAATCTCATTCTAAAAGTCTAAAAAAAAATGAACATTTTAAAATTACACTTATCAACATTTTTTTCTTTAAAATATATAAGAACACAAAACAACCCCAATCTGGTTCTTAAAGCACAGAAAACTCTAAACTCTACCACTTGTATTGTTGGCATGATCCCTGTTGCTTCAGTTTATGAGTTGTGATGGAAGATATATCAGCTTCAATTGTGAATCTGACAGCTCGGAAAGTTACGTTGGTCACAATTAGGCAACAGCTTTGTGGATAAATCAAATTTACTACTAAGAGATGTCATCCACTCACCAATCCAGGAGCTGAAAAATGAGTTCCTGGAACAAAGAGGGGGAGTTGTGACAGATCCCCTCCCTGGTCTCATATCTGTCCCACTGTGATCTGGGCCATCCGTGGGTGAGGGATGAGACTCTGGGAGAGAAGTAGCAACACTTTGTCATTTCAAACAATGAGGAGGAGGGACTGTCAGGTGTAATCAGCGGGGTGACGTGTGACAGCAGAAGGGGGCACAATTTGAGGATGGATTAAGAGGCTGGCATCCCTCTTGTTAACACATATTATGAATCCCACCCTGTTGAGTTTTGAGGAAAACAATAAGGAATGCAATCATTTATCTGTCACATTTCTTTGATGGAGATTTTGAACAAGTTCCCACCAGCAGCAAAAACAATACCTGTCAAGGCCCAGCTTCTTCATATTAGGATGGCTGTTTGTTCTTGGATGTGACTTTTACAGTACATGATCACATTAAGCAAATACACACTTGGGTCTAATTCACAACCTGCTGCATAAAAAACTCATTATCCAAAAGAGTAGATGGAAGTCTGCACATGTAGACTGCATGTCTGACTAACCCTTTTGCTTTTCCTATCAAATGAATCACTGTCTTTACCATCATCCGGTGCAGAGGAAGTTGCAAAATCTCAGGATCGTCTTGTTTGTCTTGAAACATAATTCAGTTTAGCGAGTGAGGAAACTCTTCATCATCTCTGACAGAAGTTTATGCAAAAGTGATGGATCAACATGTGGAATTGCTTCTTTTTTTTTGTTTTGTTTTGCATTTTGATAGAAAGTAGTATACAACTTTCTTCCCAGTCTATTTCATTGATGTTTGCGGGTTTTCATAATAAGAAAAACAATGCCTTATCTGCCGTGCTCAGACACAGTAAGCAGAACAGAGGAGGGAAAGGACTGCTTTAAACAATCTAATATTTCATTTGATTTGCAGGCAGTAACAGAGACACTGTGAGACAGGAAGGCCCTGGGCAGATGACAACATGATTCATTACAATATTTAAGAATACACGAAAAGAAGAATTTTAACTGAAAGATAATCTACCAATCCCCCAAAACCTTGAAAAGAAATACTGTTACATGGCTCAACACTTCTAATCCCATGTGTTTTGCCCTTTAAATGCTCAAAAATCTGCACAGAGGCACATTCATCTGTTGCATCGGTTTTTAAGGCAATAAATTTAAAAAACTGTTTCAATAATTTGCAAAGTAAATAAATGTCAGGGTTTATTTTGCTGTTGCCGTGAACTTGCTTTTAATTATTTCCATCAATGGAGGAAGGTTTATGAGAAGAGCAGAAGTGCAAAATAAGTTTTGTCAGTTCTGTCAGGCTTCTGGCCCCCAAAAGACTGCAATATGTGTAATATGTGAACAGACAGATAAAGCTTTTTTTTATCTCTTCTCGACTCTCTGACCTCCAGATGGAATCAGGAAGCTGCCATGAAGCTTGATGCCCAAATAGGGCATAGGTTCCTGGGCTACCTTTTCACCACATGGACCCTACAACCAGAGTCCTCCTGTGGGAATAAAAGAGAAGAGACAGATGAAAGCAGGAAAAAGGGGATGACTCCCCTGATCCCTTCCTCTCTTCTCCGTCACCCACCCAGAGGAAAATTTAATAAAGTCCACATACCAAGAGCCACACAAGAGAGAAAGAGAGATGAGAATACATGAAAGGAAAGAAGGTGAGAGAGAGAAAGATGGAAAGAGGGGGTGGGGGGAGGGACAGAGGGGTGGCAGTGATGACTGACGCCTCTCCCACAGTGTCATCAATGACCTTCAGAATAGCCGGAGAGCACTGGACCTCAGGAGGTAGGATGAAACGAAGATGCCGCACACAAACACAGAAGAAGAAAAAAACAATGCTGACTCCAAAACAGAGTCCTGACAGAGGCATAATTTTTTCCACACGTTTATTTCAATAGAACATCTGTTCTTGGAGAATGAAATACAGGCCAATTTCATAAATGAGATTTGGAAAAAATAAAAATATGCCTGTAATTCAACCGAGATTGAGCCCTAATCAGAAAGGTACAAGAGTCAAGAGATGTGAAACAATGTAACGCACACAGATACGCACAAAAGAAGACAGTCTGGTCTGAGTGTTCGTGACCTTGATAAAAGATTTGGTGAGTGCCAAATGAAACAAAAGCAGGCCATGTTTGCATCTCGGGCCATTCAGACAGCAAAACACACCCTCTCTTTCTCTCACACACACATGGCGACACCAATGTTAATTGTGGCTACATTAATTTGTCCTCTTTCATAGATGATTACACCCAGCAGGACACAAGGGGGCATCGCTTTAATGATGGGCTTTCACACCCAAACACTCCACCAAACAGGAATAAAAGGTGGGGGGTATTTAAGAAGGAAGAAAGGTAAGAGCTGAGGATAAAGGACAGAGAGAGTGATGACACAAAGGAGTGTGGGAGAGTAATAAAGAGCGGGAAGAATAAAAGTAAAAAAAGAAGGATGGTAGAGATAAATTGTGGTTTTGGGGGGAATAACAGGACAGGGTAGATAAAAAAGGGGTGACAATGTGAAGGTGAATGTCAAAAAAAGTGACAAGGGAAGCAAAGAAGTGAGTAATGCTGAAACTATCAGTACATTAGATGTGGGAGGTGTGTGTGAGCTTGTTTGTCTGTTTGTGTGTTAGAGGGCATTGTGGCTGTTGAGTGCCAGCCAACAGATGGTGTCTAATCTATGAAAGACACCCCACCACCCCTCATCGCACTGCAGGAATTAAGCAGCCCAAGTGGAGTTCACACACTTTTTTTTTGTTGTTTTGTTTTTTACTGTCAGCGGACTTGTGCTCTTAAAAGAACACATGCGAACCACATGTGAAACATGTTTTGAAACGTACAAGGTTGAGGAAAAGTTTGGACTTCTGTTCGTCATGTGGTGCCTCCACGGAGGAGACTCACTGGGTCTGAATTCATTCAGTGGAGAGACATAAACCCCAGACAAACAAAGTCATAAAGAACTGTTTTAGTGACAAAAAGAACAAGAAGTCCTGCAGCAGATGGTGTGGCCCCCTCAGCGTTTTCATCCTGGCATCATTAAGTCCGTTTGGGATTACATGAGAAGACACTGAGGTAGCCGACTGTCACAGAGGGTCCGTGGTATGTTTCTTTAGGTTTTTAATGTTTCATCAGTGCTGAGGAGTTTTAGTATTCTGCCCTTTGTTTGAGCTTACTTAATCAATTCTGCTATTTTAAAAGTTACTGTCAGTGACAGTTTCAATACAAATACACAGTGGCTGCTGGTCAGAGGATCCTGTGGTGCTGGAGTATGACAGCCTTGCCTCTGTTAGTCCGTGGCTACAATGTAGCTCACCACCATCAGTGTGTGAATGAATCGGTAAATGACAATAGTGTAAAGTGCAATTCAAGTTCAGATCATTTCCATTTACAAAAACATGTCAATGACAAAACGTGTTCACCAAAATAAAGATTTTTTTTTGTGACCTGTTTTCTTTTCTTTAACGCTTGATAAAATGTGTTTTAGGCACTCAGTAAATTAAAGCCGCACTAATAAGAGTTTATTCTGATGACACTGAGGATTTTTCCTCAATAAAAATTGTGCTTTTGGAAATATCTTAAAGCAGCAGGGTCAGAGCTTTTGGAAGAAAATACTTGGGTCCAATTTCCTGAAGGTGACTGATCAATGCTGTGAGCAAATCAAATTGAATTCACTTTTTATTGTACTGTGGTAAAAATCTCAAGAAAAAAAAAAACTACTAATCTTTCAAACTTTTTTGCATAATTAGATTCCACTCAAATTAAAAAGCTGAACAGGCTTTTAAAGTTTAGAGTTCCTTTCTAAATTAAATTCAAAGGTGATTTTTTTCTTCAGAATCAAATCAATGGAAGTCATTCTGTCATAAGATGGCAATCTGATTTTTGTCACTAAAGGTAATACTTTCATTCAGGGCAAATTGTGAATGCACATCTGAGGGCAGAACAAGAGCACTTGACTCAAAAAGCTGTCTGTTGTGACACTATCTCTTTGTACAATAGGAATCCTGTCTGCTTGTGTAAAAAAAAGTGTGTATTATTTCATATAGTCAGATTGAATATAGCATTAAGAGGAATTATTTTAATGACTAATGCCTACTTAGACACACATTCCTGATCTAATGTCTGTGTGGCTTTACATGATGTCTGCCTGGCAGAGCCCCCAGTGCTGATGCTGCTGTCACAGCAATCTGCATCAGCAAGATCTAAAGCTGAAGGACCGACTGGGGAAGATGAAGCCAAGCAAGAGTAAAGTTGTTTGTGCTTGTAACCTTGTAAATGTGTGCTAGTATGTAAGGACTGTGTGTGGACAAAATCTTTGTTGCATGTGTCTGGATATGAAAAAAAAGTCAATGGGGGAAAAAATAGGGAAAAGTCAGAGAACCATGTGGTATGAATTAGGCATTTATGTTTAAAAATGGAGGTCTTGAAGGCCTGATGAAAACCTTGGTGTGAACAAAGAGGTACAGTTAGTCACACCAACCCCCTAGGGCTGCCCCATCCTGTGATATTCGCTGAATCAGAGGCTATTTACTCAGCATTACACAGAAATAAAAGTGCCTCCAATCACTGGCTATTCTAACAGACCTAAATTACTAAGCAATGCCCCTGGGACAATTTTTAAGATTTTTTTCTTTTTAGACATAAATTTGACCAATGTTACTGTAAAAATTACTGTGGTTCTTTTGAGAAATACAAGTATTTTCTGGGCTCTGCATCATAAAATACAACATAAAGTAAAGCTGACAAGAAGATGAACATTAGTAAAGTTTTTGTGCATAAAAAATGTTAAAATTTTTTCAGCTTAGACATTCACTTTATGCCTCAATATTTTCATTTACTTTTGACTGCTTTTTGTTTATCAGAATCAGTTCATATATCTGGGCACTTTACACTATTAAACCCTCCCTAACCCCGCCCCCACTGCAGCTCCTTGTGTCTGATCCAGAGACACAGGTCATTTGTCATCAGAGAGGGGAGCTCGAGGAAACAGCAAGCCCAGCATGGGCGCTCCACACTGGGCATGACAGTTCTCAACGCTGCTCCACAGAACCGCTGAATACAGTCGGGAAGCACGTCAGGGAGAAAGATGAGTAAAGAAACAGTGATGGAGAAGCCGTGTCAGTCAAAGATGCAAGTCTGTTTTCTTTAGGACAAAACGTGTGTGTGTATGTGTGTGTGTGTGTGTGGGGGGGGGGGGATAAAAGGGTAAGGATGGATAAAGCCAGTCTCTGTTACATCTAACACAGGCAGAAACCTGAATGCACATTTATCTACGCACAATGTCTGCACTCACAGGGTGGGGTGGGGAGGTTATAATGGGCGAGCGTTGTGTTCTGTTGTTCGCGTTTTCTCTCGCTGACCCCATAAGAGCCAATATGATTCATTACTCACACACACAACACACCTACGTACACGCACTCAGACTCTCATTACAAACAATCCCTACGAGGAGGGGGAGGAACGAAGCGATCGGGTCAAGAGGGGCACAGAAAATGCATTCTCAATCTCTTAGTGTTCTCACCTTTTTGCATTAGATCCTGGCTGCAGTGAGGGAGAAGAGGCATGCAAATTAAATAAAAGTAGATGAAGGAAAAACAAAAATGAATAAACTAAAAAAACAGGAAGAATGTCAGTAGAATAGTTGAGCCCAATGTGACATTGTTTTAGTTTGTGCTTGTATTGTAGCCCAGTGCACAAGTAGATACTTG
Organism: Cynodonichthys magdalenae; assembly: GCA_031762555.1. NCBI lineage: Eukaryota > Metazoa > Chordata > Actinopteri > Cyprinodontiformes > Rivulidae > Cynodonichthys > Cynodonichthys magdalenae. The sequence continues at coordinate 7,673,088 of JARVJO010000394.1, read as the reverse complement.
TATTGATTTAGGCTATGAGGGGTATGCGACGGCAGTGGGGTTTTAAATAAAAGAAAGTGGGGGAAGGAAGGAGGAGAAAAATCAATTCTTTTAGCTCAAATGGCAGACAGCCCTCTGAAAAGGAGAAAAGACAAGAAACAACAGACGGAAAGAGAGGACAACGGTAGGAGAGTTGCTCAGCAAGCCAAGCTGCTTCAAGCGGCTTTGAGGCATGCAGTTTCTGGTAGATCTACTTTCTCTGCACCGTGGCCACCTCAGCCCACACTCTTCTCTGCTTTTGTCCCTGGATACTCTGGTCAGCACATTTTGCTTCTTTGTCTGCAGTAACCTCACCTTTCCTTCTGTTGTCAATAACGGTATAACTACTAAGGGTGGGTGGAAAAGGACACAGTTGGATGCACATGCAAACGCGTGCAGCCAGAAATTTCAACACGCTTAAACGCAGCTTTCACATTCTGCTTTAAAGGGAACATATCATGCTAAATCCACCGTTAAGCCTCAAAACAAGTTGCTTTGAAAAGGGGCTTGTGGAGTTACAATAAGCAGTAATTGAGACCAAAGCACTGCAGTTCCATAAATATATATATTCACATATATATAACTGAATGATTTAAATGTGGAGAAAGTAGGGTTTTTTCCAAAGTAAATGTGTGTGTTTGTGTGTGCTTTTTATGCAGAGCTCAAAATATTTAATCAAAAATCCTCCTGTTTTGAGCCCACCGTTTGACTGAGCTGACACCAGCAGTCTGAGCCAGACATCAAGCACTTATCCACCGGCACGCCACCCACACCTCACCCACCCTCCATCCGAACCCCCCCAAACGACACAGGACCAGACGGGCGTGAGAGAATGGCCGGCGATAGACATGAAATGTGTCACGTAATGCAGAAACGGAGCCCCACAGACACAAATACACACACATAGCGTCGAACACACAGACGTCTCAGCCTTCCAGCCAAGTCGAGGCTGCGGTTAACTACTGGCATGCAGGATCAGAACCAAGGGCAGCTGTTTTCAAAAGGGACGTTACACGATAGAAAAACATCATCTAAGCAAACATAAAAGTTGAAAATCAGCACACATTAAAGTGAGATCCTAACGTCAATAGTTTCAAAAAGTGAAATTAGTTCAAATGTGAGTGGACGTTGTAGCCGTTTCAGTGCCTGTGGGTGGGTTTGGGTAACCTTTGTGTCTACAGTATGCAGGTAATGTCTTGCAACTGTGAAACGCGTCCTTCTGACCTTCCAATTAGAGCTCACAATTCAGCCGCAGCAGCAGCAGCACACTAAATCTTTCTCAGGCTGCTAGTTTGGACATTGGTAAAAAACAGCCCACTTTAAAATCATTACTGGGCTGTAAAACACTGGAAAAAAATTACAATCAAAAAACCAGCAGACAAAACAAAGCCAGAAGGCAAGGAATTATTCTGTGTCCAGAGATATGTGGAAGTAAAACATTTGCACAGCAGCCACAATAATTTACAATTTCAAAAAAAGCTGAGAATGCACCAAGAAAGTGATTTCTTGGTTCTTAATGTCAGGGTCAAGATTTTAATCACTTGTATGCAAGTCATTTTTTTACATTAATCCATATGATAAATTATAATAAACTTTCACCACATCAATAAACCAAGTGGTTTTTCTTAAATGCCTGTACATCACATTGCACTGTGTGAGCAAATCAACACATGGATAATCTGAGCTTTGCTGTCACATCTAATTAATTGGCTGTAAACAAAAAGTGCACATTAATACTACATGTTCAAACAAACCTATCAGAAAGAGAGCAGCCCATCCCCAGTCTGCATGGGGCGATTTTAACCTAAATGTCATCCAAAGCAGATTAGCACATTAGCAGATCATTTATTAATGTGACTTTATTTTAAATAAACTAATTAAGAATAGAAATTAGAGGAAAAAAGATAGACTGGAGATTTTTGAGAAAATTCCATAAAGATTTAAACTAATCCACAATAATTCTGTAGAAGCATGCAGATAAACAAAACCAAAAAATCATTTAAGAAAAACACTGGTGAAGTTGGAGGATGACACATCTAAATGCTGTACAGTCTAATTAGTGATAACGTAATAAGCCATTATATCATAAAACTGGCGTTACGTTACAGGTGACAGGAGTAGGGGTGGGGTGGGGGTTGCCGGGGGTCTGATGAGGAGGGAGTGCGCAAAAAGGTCACAGAGAAATGATTTATTGGATGTGGTCTCATTAGACTGAAGGCTGAAATCGTCAGCTCAAATTAAAAGGGAAAACGCCGTGCTTTGTAAACCGAGTCTGCATGCATATCTGAAACGGTCCCAATCCACTGTGGGAGGAAGATTCCCTCAATTAACTTCACAGTGAGACATAAAGGGGTCTAATCCATACCTGCCAGGGCCAGAGGCATGCCCACACTGGCACCGCTAAGCCTGGAAATAAATAAACACCAGAGCTCAGCCACACACAGGCCTGTTTACATAGCGGCCATCCTCCTGTTAGATGACCAGAATGTATTTAACAGCAGGCTGCAACTTTTGTATCCACACATCGGCAACTGCAACAATATTTGCAGACCATGCAGCGAAGATTATGAAAGCTTCTCTTAATTAAATTTCTTTCCTCCTTAGAATATCTAAAACTGAGCGATTCACAGATTCAAAAAAATAAATCCTCTCAGGAATTCAAACACTTACCAAAACAAAAAAAAAAGAGCATCCACTCTGGAGAAAAACTTTCAAAACAGCAACATATTTAGCCAGTTGAAAGAAAACAATAAAACAAATCAATGATAAACTTGTAAATGCTGCAATTTTAGTTTGAAAAGAAGCGTCTAAAGTAGAAATAACCGGCGAAGTCTGAGATTAACCCGGCGCTATCACTTATTGATCCACGTTTATTACTTTGAAAACGTGGGTATAATTGGGAAGAGTTTGGTGCAATCTCTGCCTGCATCTTTATAGAATGGCTCCAGTAGGTGCATGGGTTGTAAGTGCACTCATAAATTGGTTTTATGAGTTTCTGAGACGTATCACTGTTAATGTTTCCACTCGACAGCTTTATGGCCACATTGTAGGGACTCCAGTGATTCTTTCAAGCATATTGCAAAGTAATGCTGTCAAAACATAATGTGCATGCATGGATTAGATGTAAAGTCTTAATTTTGAAGTTAATGAAATGTTTGGTGCAACAATGCTGGATCATTTGTTTTTGTCTTTTTCTAAGTGATTTATTTTAACTGAACTAAATGAGCAACTAATTGTGATCAGAGGCACAAAAAAGACAATTATCTTTATGAAGAATTGCTATTAAAGGAGTAACACAGACCACTTGTGTGACACTGTTAGTGTACGATACATGTATGTATGAATGAGTGAGCACACACCCTGCATTGTACTCCAGATGTTCTCTTTCACAGCTCTGTGAAAAGACTACCAGCATTCAGCCGCCCTTCTGTTTTCCGTCATCGTCCTTCCTCCTACTCGCACCATTCGATCCCTCCATCAAAGCGAGCCACTTTGCCAAACATGATCCCTGCCTGTTGTGTGTTGGTTTGGTTTTCGAGAGGCGGATTAAACAGTTCCCACCAACTCTCTGATGTGGACCTTATCTCAGGTTTCTCTTGACACTAGCAGCGCTGTGGTGTTATTAGAAGCTACAGGGCTTTGTTATGGAGCACAAAAGGCAGAGCTAGCCAGCAGTTAGCACAGCTTTGTTAAGGGTTACAGAGGTGTTAAATAGACTACACCTGGGGCCGTGTTAACACCTTCACCTGAGAGAAATTTCCATGGAACAGCTTTAATCAATTAATAGCATGGTTCAGATCTTTTAGAGTGGGGTTCTGTGGAAAACATATGAACAATGAATATTTTACCTGTAAAGGATAACTAAGTGAACAACCTCAGGTTGGAGAAATGGAGTTTAACAGGCAAGATATTAATTGTTCATGTTTGCTTCAAACAATTCGAAATATATTTTAAAGTGCCCGTGACATCCAATTTTTGTAATAAATATGAATTCATTTCTGGAAATATAATGTTGATGAGATATTGCAAAAAGGATATTGAACGAGATATTTGCATGTAAAATAACAGGATATGATGTCAAAGGGGAATATCTGAATATGAAGAGAGCGTTGCAATGGCCGTCAACACAGACTGTATAGAAGGATCTTATGTTTCTTTAGATTATTTTGAGTTACGATTAGAGAGAGATCAAATAATATTGTATCTGTAAACAAAGGATTTCAAAAATTAAAAATAGATTAAAAAAATACCTTTACATGCCATCAATGAAAATTGTCATTTAGTTTGGTTAAGAATGGTTATTGCACTGGGAATAAATGACTTCTTGTAGATGTTCTTGGTTGCCAGAGGGACCCTAAAACGCCTTCCTGAGCTCAAAGGTTCAAACTGGCGAAAAAGAGGATGGCAACTATCTGCTAAAATGTTCCTTACCGTCTTCCATGTTCTCTCTACAGACAGCTGAGACCGAGTTTTTTGTTGTTTCCTCACTATTTTACCTGCCGTTGAAACAATTTTTGAAAGTTTGTTTTTTACTGTAGTCTACAACTTATGTGACCATACCAGGCATCGAGATGAAAAGTTAGAACACTCTCAACATTGGTTTTATACAAAAGCTCTAGAGTTTGCTGACTAACCCCCAGACCACTAAGTCTTCTCAAAAGATAGAGTATCTGAGAGCATTTCTTAAAAATGTAATATGTGTTCAGCAAAAGTGAGCTTACTGTCCAGAAATGACCCTAAATAATTAAAGTTTGTCACAGTTTCGACATGTTGGCCATTTAACTTTAGCCGAGCAAAATTCAAAGGAAAATATATCAGTTATGTGACAAAATTGGTAAAATTGTGTGTATTAAGCCAAGTTTCTTAAATGTAAAGTTGTTTCCTTTGATTTATTTGTGTTTAAAGGATATGCATGTCACAGGCACTTTAACAATACAAGAGTTCACAAGGAGCACAAATATATCACAACATAATAAGAATCATACAGTATTTTTCACATAAATGACTTCTTGTAGATGCATAATTATGAAGGTTAATTAAAATCATATTTAGTAACTTTGTATCTTTTTTTTGTTGTTGTTTTCCAGCATAAAGTGTTTTAATAAAGTCAAGAGTTTGACAGTTTCTTTAACAGATGGCTCCTCCTTACTGCTGGACTCCAGCCAACTCCTGTTCTTCTCTGAGGGGTTGCCGTTTATTGATTATTGTATCACACAGTTGTAATGTGATGTCAGTGCCTGTCTAACCTGCCTCAACAGTCACAAAGTAAAAAAAAAAAAAATAAATCCTCACTGGATTGGGTCCAAACAAAAAAATAAAATAAATTCAACTGTCAAAATTTTCAGCACAGAACTATTTTGATTCCTCCTCCTTCATAATTTAAAATATACTTTTCAGTAAAATTCCATTTTCAATCCATATGAGCTTCTAATGGAGGTCCGGAATAACTTTGGGGGAGAAAAAGACCATTTTCTGGGCCAGCTCAGTGTCAGGCCTAGTTACTCTGGATCCCCATCTCCTCTCCTTCCCACATCCTTTCATCCCCCTTTTATCCCACTCCCCTCCCCACGTCAAGTCTGGCTGGCCTACACACGCGATCCTCACGCTAGCTGGACCTAAGCCCCGTAAAGGCTAACACAAACTCAGTGTAAAAACTCCTATTGGGGCCCACCTCCAGCCCTCTTGTACCCCCTCACTGCCCCCACTCTCTTCCCCTTCTTGTGCTGCCTGACTACACTTTCGCTTCGCATTACTTCTGCTATTCTAACTTTTCCACTTCTGAGCACTATCAATTATGCACTAGAATAACAGTGGGGCCAGGCTTGGCAGCAGGACATAAAGGCCGATTATGAGTGTGAATAATTCAACCATCTTCGTGCCATGTTCCTCTCAACAGTGATACAGGCAGGAAGGCTCTGATGCTAATGTACAACTGTAGACACAATCTGACCCGGACTTAATGTACAGACCGCCCTTTACATCCCAGAGAGGGGATATAAAAAGTGTGGCTACAATGCATTATTAAAGTTACTGCAAACCCCAAGTCACTCATGGACTGACAAGTCTGATACCTTTATGGGCTTCTCATCACACTTGTCATTTCTGTTACCATGAAAACTCTGAATTCAGAACTATTTCTCTCTCTATATATATATACTGCATTTAAATAAAGATAACTAATAAAATACATGCAGAGATGATTAAAAACAAGTACAGTCATGCCAACAATTATGAATTTCTTTGCTTTAATCAAAAGATAAGTCATTAAGATAAGATATTTTGGATAAATAGGAAGGTTAATTAAAATGACATCAAGTAAACTCATGAGAAAGATAAAAAAGAGAGCGAAACCTTTCATCACCATCAAGCTTTAAACATGTCTACCTAGGTTTGATTAATTATGATTCGACAGTAAAAGCGGCTTTTCTTAGAGATCACAAACGGTAACAAATATTTCATCGCTCCAGCTAAACAAAACCAAGCGTGCACGCTTATCTAAAATGCGGAATAAGGTGCACGTTATTTTCCTGCAGGGTTTTGGGTTAACTCTTCTCTGTGTCTCATAAAAAAAATTAAAAAAAACACAAACTGTCAGGCCTTTTTTAAGAAAGAAAAATTGGATATGATTAACTGTGCTTTTAAAACTGTAAATTTGAAACTCTTCAGTTGAACATTATGATCATGGGAAAAATTTGTATGACAATATTATAACATTAACAATAAAATTTAAAGCGACAGATCAAAATGTAAAGAAAGCAAAAATTTAGCATACAAATGATTTTTACATTTTAATTGTATTTTATTCAGATAGTTTTGTTTAACTATATTTTAATTATTAAACATTAAAAATGACTTCATTTTTTATTCAATTAAATTCTAAATGTGTTTACATTTTACTTGCTAACTTGTTTTCAATGTCAAAAATCTAAATGGGAAAAACAAAATGTGACACACACATAACAGAAAAAGTTTAAAACTCATATTTACTACAACAACAGTCAGACTAAATGCCACTGTAATTCACTGAAAAAAAACGAAAAAAAAAAAAAACACTTTGCTCCCCCTATTTGCGCTTCCGTTTGACATGCTCGCTCTAATCCTGGCTGGAATGTCTCCGGTCTTGGAGTCCTGTGGCCCCGAGGAACAGAACAGCAGGTGAAACTGAACTCTGGGGACTCAGCGCCACTCCACTAGTTCCACTGCATAGATCCGCAAAACTTTGTGTAACTCAAACATGAGGGAAAACACCTTTTTTCTCTAAGCCAACATAAAAAAGAACAGAAAATTCCAATTAAAACAGAAGAACAAAAATCAGTTGTATTTTAACCACAAATGTGTGTTTCTTTATTTTGAAAAAAGGTTTTATTTATTTTTTTATATTTTATTTGGGGGGTTTATGCATAACTGACATCTGATTGCACCCGACCCAGCAAAATATGTTACTATACATTGTTGAATTTAAATAAAAATGGCATACTTAAGGATTTATTTTAAAAATTATTGCCTAATAATTGTAAATTCTTTAAGGTTTCCAAATGTAAATATTTAAATTTAATCCTTGGTTCAAACAGAGCTGTGATATGGAAGAAAAACAAACATTTTAAAAAGAAAAACTGGGTGTGGAAGGGTAAAAATAATAAGAAAATGAAGGAGCGAGCAACTGTCAATCACCTTCTACAGCCATAACACTGAGTCTAATGCTGAGTGTGAGCAGGCCCTATCACCTCAGCGGGACCCTAAATCCAGATGACAGTACAGTTACAAATCTGGTAATCCCAAAGACAGGAAAGACACTGGAAGGAAGGACAAGACAGAGAGGGCAATATGGCAGGAGGAGGGAAGGAATGGGAGGAAGCCCCCTGGCCTATAGTCACTTTACAGGATAAGGAGCAGAGGGCAGGAGTGTTAGGATTAAGACAAAGGGGGAGGTACCGGTGAGGAAAGAAAACACATCTTGAGTGTACAGAGAGCAGTAGCTTCTCAGTCCTTTAAATAAACTCACTTAAAAAAAATCATCAAAACCCGTTCCCATCATCACCTCAACTTTTACAAGTCAAGGTGTTGATTGTCCCTTCAATAAACCCGGTTTAGCTGTTTTGGTTTCCAGTGCCTCACAGGGAGATTAGGGGCTTAAAAAACTTTTGTATGCATGACAATCTGAGAGTAAAAACACACACACACACACTCTTAAAGGCTGTAGCTATAGGCCGCGCTCATCACCTCTGTTTATCTGGTGGGCTTAGGCCACTTTGGGGACTCCCCTTAAGTCTCACTTATCTCATTAGAACCTTAAAACTGATTAATTTGAATGCCAGCCGAGGCCAGTTCAAGACATTCTTAAGGAAGAAGGGAAGGAGGAGAGGAGGATGGAGATGGGGGGCGGAGATTTTAGAGGAAGGGGGTTTTTGTGTCTCCGGACAATGAGCTGATGGCTTTTTAAGCCTCTCAGTGGCTCTGGGTTAATACCCCAGGCTGCAGTCATGGGATAGGCCTCGGTTCAAAGGCTGCTGCACTCCAAAGCTCACTGCTCGCTGATTCAGAGAAGGAAAATAAACAGGCTGAATAAATACCACATCTCCTACAACTCGAACTTTACTAAAGAAATAATGAACTGTCCTTCAAAAGCATGCTGGTGTACTGTAAATGTTTATACATGTGTGTGTTAGCCGGGGTGTCATATTTGCTTGTGTGTGGGATAATGTTGAGAGTAAACCTGACCAGTCAAAGCTGAGCACAGACGAGAGGATGAGCTGGAGATGGGATTTATTACACATTCTGTGGATCAATCGTTTTCTTTTTCATGGGAGGGGGGAAAACAAATTCACTCAGGAATACAAACCAGCGAGACATGCGCACACACAAATACACACACTCACATTTCAACTTCACAAAAATGGGAAAACTATGAAGCAGCTCTCGGAGGAGCAGGCTCAGAGAAATGGGTCAAGAATAGTGCTGCGTTCTACTATAGTAGCAGGTCCGTGTTTCTGCTGCTTCATTAAAGCAGGGGTCGGATCAGGATAACCACGTAAGCTCTCACAATCGCATACATACGTGCAAAACGCTATGCACGAATACATGCACGCAAACACACAGACGTGGACACCTAATGAGCACCAAATACTTGAATGTCTGAGCTTCAAAGCCAAGTTCCACTGAGACTGTTCGACATATTTTGGCATTACACACATTTAAAAAAGATTTATTAACTGATTGATTCCAGATTTGTCTTACAGTTTCCATCAGACAAGCTACATTTTGCCTTTTGAGCTGGTAGAATTGCAAAAAAAAAAGCTTTTAATGTGTAGCTTAAGCTGTTTTAGGCAAATGTAACAGATATTTTATTTTTAAACATTTTTTAGGTATTTCAATTTTTTTGTTTTATTACTTCCTTTTAATGTGAAGCAGCCTGAAAAAAAAAATACTCTCATGCATGATTGCCCACCTTATCCATCGCAATTAATAAAAAAAGAGTGTAATTTTATGTCCTTCACATAAAAAGTGCATCTCATGACAGAAACAGCTTGTTCTCATCGTACCAATTTGTCTCCAAAGCAGATTTACAGCATTTTTGCAATCAAACCCTCGATTAAGCAGCTACAATTGCACACGTCCTCTCAATCCGAGGTTGACACATGCTTTTCAGTAAACACACTTTCAAGGCCACAGCGTGCAATGTATCACAATAGTTAGGAGGCAACTTAGTCTTCAGAACCACAGCACTAACCCCCCCATGTAAACACAGCCCTGTGTGTGGCAGTCTTCGCTGTCAGAGGAAACAAAGCATGGCTTTAAACCTGCAGGCTTAATCCTATCTCTGTAGAAAACAGCCCCAGGGTCACTAAACCCGAAACCGTGAAGACAACATCTCCTTGGAGTGAAGATGCAGAGTGTGTCCCCCTAGAGAAACACCACCAACAAACCAACCATGGTCACCACCAGGGAGGCAGCCAGCCAGCAAACTGCACGCATCTTTAAAACTCGACAAGGACGAGCAAGAAGGGAGTGGATGGTGATAAGCAAAGAAAAGCTGGAAATGAGTGAGAACGCCACCTAGTCCTCCTGCTCTCACCCCTCTCTCACTTCTGCAAGCCTCCTCCCTCATGTCTGCGTCTTACATTAAACTGCTTCTCTCCTCCCTTCTTGAATCAGGCTACAACTTCAGCTGTCTGCTCTCCCCTTTTTTCCCCTCTTACTATTCACACCATTCTCCCTCGCTCCTCTCCTTTACCCGTCCTGTTTCTCTCCCTCTGCTTAAAACGCACGCATTACTTTCAGTCCTGCCTATGTACCGTGGACAGAGAAAGCAGAACAATGACTGCCTTTCAGTCTCACAACCCGACACTCAGGGGTGAGGGCTATGAGGGGTTATTGGCTGCTTGTATTTGTATCTACTGTCTTTTTTAAACTTGGTAATGCAAATAGCGTATTACTGTCGAGTCTCACTACAACCAAAGGGGGAAAGAAAAGAGAACAAAAAGAAAGTGACTTTGTGTGACTCTTTGTTTACATGCAGGTAAGTGGAACATCATCACAACAGTAGAAATTTCACAAAACCCTTTTTTTACCACATTTCATTTCACAAGAAAAATATGAAAAGCTGTTTAATATCTGAAGATACTCAACTTAGATGATTGATAAAAGCTAAAAGTAGCACAAGCCTGACTAAAATATGTTTGCTTTTTTTGTGTGTGAGGAAGGCTGAGAGTAGGGGGCTAATAAGAGTAAAAAAAAACAGATTGTATCAAGTCTGAAGGAAAAACAGACCACACAACTACTCATGTGTGTTTCTCAGTCTGCCCGTGAAGACAAATTACCTCATGAGTCATTTACAACTAGCTACAACCCGTCAATTAGGTCTTTATTCACGAGTTGGAGATGTGTTCTCTTCTGGGATCTATTCTCCACACTGCTGCCCAGCTAGAAAAACATCCAGTCACTCCCCTGCAACACCCCACCACCACCACCACCTCCACCAAGTTAAATAAGGAAAATAAGGAAAATGCAGCGTATGGTCCGAAGTCAGTCTACCATGAATGGAATAATCTGTGGAAAATGTGGCTGTCAACTGAACGGACTCGACTGTTTCTGTCAAATGTATGTGTAAAGTAATGAGTGGTGTCAAAAGGAGACAAATATGTTGAACCCTCTCAATTCCCTTAGTCTTTATATGGCAATATGGTTTCTGTGAATAAAGCATGACCCTAAATTAGGTCAACAACTTTTATTAAAAAACAATGCATGCTATAAAAAATATTAACAGAACCGGTTTGAGCTGTAACCCGAAAATGATTTTAGCTGAGAGCAGGTTGTCAGTCCTCTCTCAGTAGCGCCCCTCTCTGGTCAGGGGGGGCAGATCTACCAAGTAACAGCTGCTTCCAAGCCTCCATCTTACAGACGAGAGCAGAGGACGTGAAGAAGAACATGGTCGCAGCATTTTCAGCCATGAACGAGGACCAATGATACAGAAGAGCAAGATTCCTGGAGTGGAGTATAAACCCTTGTTGGACTCAGAAAACATTTATTCCTGTTAATCACTGTTTTTTTTTACGGAGTCTCAAAATAAAATGTAAGCGTTTTAGTGTATTTTCGTTCTATTTTCTGTTTTGCTACCGCCTTTTAATTGTAAATTTACATAAAAATTCATAGTAAATATGTTAAATAACTTTAAATGAGGCAATGTTAGAAAAAAATTAAAGTAACATTTTAATACAGTTTTTGATCCAAATCATAGCAATGAGAACAGACGGTAAAAATGAATTACCATGGTTCTAATAGGAAGGTCACAAATGAACCAAAAATAAAGGGGGTAAAAATGTATTTGTGTCATTCTCATACCAGAAAATAAGTTTCCCATCAAGCTTCGTACATGTGGTCGTTGCATAAAATGGTTAATACTTCATCTCAGCCAAGTAGACTCTACAGAATGTTCCCTTGTGGACCGAGGGTTTGAAAGGGGTCGAAGAGACAGATCGCTCGGCTGATAGCAGAGTTTCAGCACTTGATCTGACCTTGGAGTGATTACTCTGAAAACAAAAACCCGGACATTAATATGTGGTTCCCCAGACAAGCGAGGAAAACATGTGCAACTGAAATGAAGCTGCCATTCAATATTTTTCTAGTTTCTCAATGGAGTAAAGTCGACCTGCTCTTTGATAGATGAGTGAATATTTGAACCGACGATGATATTTTTATGGCTCCGACAAATATAATGCTGTTAATCTGAGAAACATTAATTTAGTTATGAGCAAACACGTTTTCTTGACTTTGAGTGAATAAAAAAAATCAAAGGTCTAAAGAAAGATTATGTGTTGTTTACGTGTAAGCTTTCCCGAAAGCCTAAAGCAATAATTTAATTCACTAAAATCACTTTGAGTCTACAAACAAAGACAGCCAAAAGGAATCTCTTTTCTGTCCAGTTGTAGGCTTCCTTCAACAGGATTAGCATATCCAAGACTACAGCCTGAGCACCAGGCACCCCTGGCGACAGGGCTGCTTCTGTCCACCGCATAGCACCTCCACAAGGGTCATGGCCAAGAGTCGAACCCCCTCCTCCTCCTCCACTGTGCACTGAAGAACAGCTGCTCTGCCAAGCACATTGACTAAGCATTGACTACTGCCTGCTGGGCTCATTTTCTAGTTAACAGAAACAAATATAATTTAAACAGAAAAGTGCATTTACAGGTCTGGTGAGAAAATACAAAGCGCCATTAAAACCTAATAAGAGAATTATACGGAGTAACACTCGTTACGGTTTGTCGTTTTTCCATCGTTTTTATTTTAGTATGCTCCGCCTGGCTCTGTTTATGCCCTCTATGTTCTCCGTTTGGCCGGCATTTGTGATTTCAATGTCACTGGCAGAACTAAAATGACAAAAGAGTCATTACCAAGAACTATCTCACTCATTTAAAGTGTGATGATTATCATGTTTGGCTTTATGGATTGTTTTATCAGTTGTTAAATTTGTTTTGTGTATGCGTTTCATGGATTTTATTCCCTTTGTCTGCCCGGGACAAGGGATGAAATTTAGCAACTGAGCTAATTCCTGCACATTTATGCTACTGCAATGTCCCTTATTAATAAGTTAATTAAATAAAAATAAAAATAAAATAAAAATAAAAGACAAGGGGACATGACAGAGCCTAGAATGGGTCTGAGTACAAAAGAATGAGCTGTAACATGAAAATGTATTTTCTGAAATAAAACCAACTTTTCAGTGAGAGTTTTAAGTTACGATCAGCCACACATGCATGAAAGCAGCACTGGTCAATGACAAAGAATAAACACGCAAAGAGGCAAATGTGTAATTATACTGGTATCTATTAACACAAGTGGAACAAAGCAAGCCCTGTTATGTCCTCCCAGTACATTGTTCAAATGAATGCACCTAAATACACAGACACGTTTAAACACACACACACACACAAAAAAAACATGCAAAGACAAAGACTTGACTTCAACAAAAGCAAGCTGATACCACAGACAAACTACAGGTCTTTAGTTCCATGTGAAAAATGTCAACATGTATGAAAATGAATCAGGGTTGTTCGGAGAACACCTTCTCCTTCAAGGAGAGTTATTAGTTACTAGTTCGTCGTTCACACACCAACTTTCTGCTTCGTTACGTTTTACTGTGTGTGCGTGACCTCTTTCTCAGCTCAGCTCAGAGTGCGCCTGACCTCTGTGCGTCTTTCCCCGACATCAGCCGTGAAGGGACTCCGAAAATATCTAATTGTATTTGTTTATTTTCTGTGCCTGGCTGAGAGAGATGAAAGAAGAGAGAGCGAAGGGATGGAAGACAACAGGGCAACTGGGGGGGGGGGTGAAAAAAACCAAGAAAAGGAGATGAGGAAAAGGAAAGGGCAGAAGACGGAAAGTGAAAAGGAAATGCCGTCTCTTTGGCGTTACAACTGAGACATTATTAGAGCATGTTGTCTGCTCCTTTATTAGTCTAAACGCTCTGAAGAAAAGACGGTTCATGGAAAAGCAGAGTGAAGTTGAAGTTTCTTACACGTATCTTCAACAGCACTCATAATGTGTTTTTATCAGTATAGTTTTTTAGTCACTTTGAAATTCTTACCAATAAAAAAAACCTTAATAGAAAGTGCAAAAGCCTCAAAAGGACAGGAAAAACTGTTATTCTGTAATAAAGCAACTAGCAAGTTCCCTGTCCCCTGCTGTAATTGTGAAACACAATGTTGAACAGAAGCCAACAAAACAGTCAGAATCACCACTTCAGTTCCTACCAAAATCACAAAAACAACTGCAGAAATAACAAAACTCCAAACTGACAAAAATGTCCTCAAACAATATAACTCTGACTACTGAGAAACTTTGAGAAAATATATAAATATGCAAATAAAAAAAAACAAAGAATGCTCAAATCGCTACATTTCATGCAAAAAGTTCTTATCCAAAATTCCTCTAAACAATGTTTTAAATCTTTGTCTAAATGAAATTATATTCAACATTTTTTATTTTTTTTTTCAAATATAGCCAAAGAGTTGGCGTGTGCTTTTGTGTCGTCACTATTTAATTTGTTTAACTTTACACTGATTGCAGCTGAACATTTGGGAGCAGACGTCAACAAGTTCTTAAAGTCGGGCAGATTTAGGTTGCGTTTGACGGTTTCCTCTACTTCCTGAGCGTTTCAGTAGATCAAATAGGCAAACAGGAAAAAAAACATCCATTTTGAGTACAATAAATAAAAAACAAAACATGTTTTAGGACAAAGCTCAATCAAAATTACTGCTGTGGTTATGCAAGATAAGTGACGTTTAAGTGCACAGAGAGGGCCGTTTTATGTGGTTTTTATTTTAAAAAGTTCTGAACGCATGTAATCGCATTCCAACAACAACAAATGCAGAGCCAGACGAAAAAACAAAACACTGAAATAATCCTCTAAATCACATGCTGACAATATGTTGAGTTACTTTCACTTGTAAGTTTTCGAAGGAGCAGCAGTTTCAATGACTGCAAAGCCTCAGAACAAAGGCAGAAAAGTTTCAGTGCCACACCAGTTCTCTAGACTAATGCAGGAGGAAAGAGACTCAATATTTATTAACTGAGTCATCAATAAGACGTGTTTTCTATCCCTCTCTCCCTCTCGTTTTCCTCCCTGATTTAAAGTTACCTTTCTGGCTTTCAGCTTCAGCCCTGCAGGGGTTAGAGTCAACAAACTCTATTTAGAGTAAGTAGAACAGAGTGACTGTTAGGGCGCTGAAGCTTATATGAAAACCTGTTTCGTTTCCTCGGGGCGAGTTCGAGCCGCAGAAACAGATGAGGCTCAGGAAACTGTATTTCTCAGGTTTTTTTTTTATACTGGATCTCAAAGAAAGTAAAGGAGAAGCACGGACACTGCTAGTTTTCTCTGCCCTGAGTCGGTGTTAGTGGGTCAGATCTTAGATTAACAGTGGATTTATTTAAACCTTTTTTTTCTCAAATAAACTTTGTCCTCCTTTACTGAAAATCAGAAAACTTGTCAGCACATCTGGAAGGGATCAAGTTAACGGAGCGGCCTGTTAAGTCCAAACTTTTTTTTACTTTTTCTGTTGTTTAAAAAAGAAATGAAGCCTAATGAAAGCATGTCTATCAACCCCAAACTGTGTTTGCCTCCGCTGAAGACAGTGAGCCAGTATAATAATCAGAAGGGGTAAGTTGGGGAACCAAGACCACACCAGTCACGGTCTACAGGCTATCAGAGCTAGGATCTACACCCAGCCTCCGACTTCAGCAGGCAGCCCTCCATTCTTGTTTCAGCCAATAAATTATATTATGTTTTTTTTTTTACTCAAACTTCAATTTCAACATAAATAGTTGTGTAACAAATTTAGCGTGTGTTATTAATGTTCACTTGGAGGAGTTTATTCAACAAATACAAAGTGCCAGTGGCAGCTGAGTGAAAGATCTCAGTAAAGTCTTTCCCCAGCAGCAGACTTAATAAGACCAGGAACAAGGCTGTACAGTGTACCACATGAGGGACTTTTAGTAGGAAATGCTGTCTCGACAAACATGAACAAATTACAGAAGGTTGACTCGAGACAGAAGAGAGGTTTCTGACTCCAGGAGTGGCGAACAACTGAGAAACTTTTGTTTCAACTTTTATTGAAGTTTTAGAAGCAGCTGATCACGTTCAGCAAATCAAATTCAGCCTGGATCATTTTTGTGAAACTTTATCATGATATAAACTTCATATTTTTAAATACGGATGTATAAAACACCTGTTTTTCTATGTGTTGACCTTTTTTTTTTAAATTAGACACAAAAATGTGGCTTTAACTAATTCATTGTTTCCAACATACAAACATTGTAAATTTTATTTGTAAATGTTTTTAAGACTGTCTATTTTAGAAGAAATAGTTGCATTTAAGAGTAAACTTTTGATAAAGAGAGAAAGATAAACCAATCTTGTGTTGCTGAACACTCCTGTGGCAAAATTTCATCTTCCAAAATGTATTTTCATTTAGTTTTGCTAAATGTTTATATGAAAACTAATTTGTTTTGTCTTTTCAGTACTAAAAATGTGCTTCAGCATATTAAACTTGTTGCAGAGTTGCAAAACAAAACCTATTAAATTATCCAAAAACCTATTACACAAACCTAATTATATATTTGTTTTCTTTGTTTTTAATTTTTATAAAGTTTCAATAATTAGTTTAAGAGTTAAAGAAATGTTTCACGTATTACAAATTCAAAACAAAAACTTTTTTTTCGGCTTCAGGTTTTTGCCTCCTACTCAGAAACAGATTTGGGTTTTTACACATTTCTTGAACTTCTACTTCATTTCTACTCAAATCAGCTTATTCCGTTCCTTTTATCATGAAAACTGAACTGTATTGCTATTAAACAAGTTTTCTGGACACAGCAAGTAACAAAAGTCCCATTAAAACACAGGCAGACATCAGCGGTCCCTCACAGCTCACAGCTCTCAGTCGCTTTCAGCTTTTTCGTTTATTAGTAGTTTTGTTTTTTTTTTTTTGTTTTGTTTTGTCTAAAATGAGATACTCAATGTTCATAAACTAAACAGACTTTGTGGACAGGTGTTACCTGAAATTGTTTATAAAGTTCATTCGATTAAGACTAACGTTAGATTTGGGGGGTTTTAATCCAAACTGAGTCAACCAATCAGAAACAAATATAAACTTGATAACTCCATAAAATAATTAATGTCCGCTTCTACAGCTGAGGAAGTTCCGCTGGCAGCAGATGAAACGATGCAACCCCGGACCATAAACGTAGAGAACAGGCCGTGATGCACACGGTTTGGTTTCTCCGGGAACGCGCTAACTGCGCGCAAATTAAAAAAAAGACCCAACTGTCTTTTCTTTTCCTTTTCCTATCCTCTGTGCCACAAATTAGCTACTGTAAATGACATTTAGACCTCACTGCGGAAGATAAAGACTGGTATCCGGGAAGGGAACCACCTCACGCTGGCGCACTCATCCCATCCAGAGGAGCAGGACGCATCGGCCGAGTCTCCGCGGCGAAACCTGCCCGGTGCTCGGCTACTTACTTGGCGTTGGTGCGGTTCCAGAAGACAGCGTAGCGGTCGGCCACCACTTTGGATCCGGGCTCCTGGCTGAATACGCACATCAACAGCACCAGGCAGATGAAGAGGACCATTTCCACATGCAGCATCACTACGGCAAAACTTCGTATTCCTCCTTATCAGTCGGGTCAATCGGGTTTAGTCTACGGGCGCCTCAAGCCGGACAGGTGACGAGTCTCAGTCACATGTGGCCGTGCGTTTCTGTGGCAGCTTTATGAATGTAACAGAAAGGTGGAGGGAAGAGGCAACCGTGTTCATTCAACGGGACAGTTAAGGTGACACTTGTTCAGAGTGACAGCAATGGAAAGTGACAGAAAGACAACAAGGCGTCGCTGTGTTTTTGTCTCTCTCGCGCGGGGCAGAGTGGTCCAGATGAATCATAAGGTTGAGTTTGTTGTAGGATGGCAGCTCGGAGAAATCCGTGACAGAATCTCTCCCCCCCACCCCCCTCCCCAGCGCACAAACAGTGAGATCAGCACCACAAATGCGCAGCACAACAGGCAGGGAGTCTTCTGTGGCGTTACAGTGTCTTCTCCCCCCACCACACACACACACACACACACACCCCACCACCCCTCCTCCTCCTCGTGCACGCACTGATCCTCTGGGTGTAGCCTGAGTGTCAGGGCAAGTGACAAAGCCCAACACTTATTGTTACTTCCAAACCGAAAGCGCAGGAGATTAGTCCGACCAGGATGTGATGGGTAGCAAAGAAAAAGAGAGAGAAAAAAAGGAGGGGGGGTTCAAACGTGTCCAATGACGCTGAGAGGCGCACGTCAGATGTCCATGTTCTCCAGGCAACTTTTTGAAAGCCGCACTCCGGAAGATGGATGTTAGGTTCTCGTCTCCTGCGTGGGAAAGACTGTCATCCTCTTTCCGCTGCGGTGTGGCAGAGATGTCAGGGTCTGCTGCGGGTTCTCTCTCTCTCTTTCTCTCATGCGCTTCTCACCGCTTGTTTACCTCCACTTTCCAAAGTGTCCTCCTCATATATGAGCCATCGCGCTGCATGCGGGCATAGCGAAAACGCTGCGTGGATCTCCCATGTGAGCCGCTGTCGTCCTCTATCTTTCCCTGGGATTTTATTTTATTTTTTCCGGGGGTCTTACTTTTGAGACGCCGGGACGCGCAGGACTCGGTGAGCAGGCAGGCAGCTCCAGACACCGACTGAGAGAGTGGGTTTGGTTACGGCCGAGCGGGGGACGGTCCCATTGGCTTGAAACGATTTGAATGGGCGTAACCTGAGCCGAGCGAAGCCCCTCCCCTTACTTAAGACCGAGGTAATTCAATTACAAGAAGGTAGAGCTGGACGGGGACAGAGAGGAGAGGTGCACAGAACAGGGAGCCACCACAGACTGGACAGATAAGTGCGCTCGGTGCTATTTGATTACATGCAAACGAACTCAACGGACCAGCAACGATCATGACTCCAACTCTTAAACACATTAACTCAATTGTCTTACAGAAACACAACTGATGTCATAAAACTTCAGCAGTTAAAAAAAAGCATACAGATAAACGACTTAAGATTTTAGCAACAGTTTAAAGGCCACATTTGCTCCTCAAGACCACAATGGTGAAATGGATGAGTCAGTCTGTTTGGGGGGTCAGATGAGGTCCAGTGTGCTGCTTCAGCACCCAGACACCCTCAGTGGTGAGGCCCTGATTCAAGTAGTAGCACTTCAGTCATGTCCTTAATTATATTTTAAATACACTGTAAACGATTTATTGTTAAATTTACAGTAAGTTACTGGCAACTATTATCCAGTAACTTACTGTTATTTAT
>JARVJO010000394.1:7623920-7646991 GCA_031762555.1 Cynodonichthys magdalenae | reverse complement strand
AACATGAATGGAAGTCAATGGAAGGTCCCCACGGGGTTCAGAAACAAACATGTGTGTGTGTGTGTGTGTGTGTGTGTACAGGGCCCTGAGACAACAATAGTTGTGATTTGGTGCTACATACATAAACTGCATTGAAATGAATTGATTTGAACTTATCAGTACATCTCCAGCCTATTTTCTCAAACATTCCTGACTGTAAAAATGTGGGAATGTTTGAAATCCTCCCCCCAGATGCCGCAGTGACTCTTACTTTCCAGATTTAACTCAGTCACATAGATTGAGTATTTCCACTTCATGTTTTTATTTGTCTTTTTACTGGAAGGAATGAAAGACACAAAGCTCAGTTTACTGGCTTGTGTTTCCTGACAATTATAAGGTCACATATTTGCACAATGACAGGCAGCTGATACTCAAAAGAAAATCGAATGCATCAGGGGGAAAAATATGCACAGAAGTTTGCTGTAAAACAAGGCTTGATGACAACCCTAAGAAAAAAAATTTAATATCCTTAAACCTGATAAAAGCCCTAAAGACTAGAAACCCTTAATGACTAGCATGAGTCATAACTTAAAGATCACCTATTTAAAGAAAAGCTCTTATCACAGATAAGCTACAGTATATATAGATCAATCTTATACTCCTTCTTTATGAAATGTTATGTTTGCCACACCTGATAAAGCTCCTGTTTAAAACTGTAGGTACTAATTTGGCACACTGCCTTCATCAGACTACCAAACCTTTGTGTACAGTTTCAATATTACTTTCCATCTATAGGTTTTTTAAACCATGTGATTGATGACACTTGTCTATAAACACATGTAACAAAAGCATGAACAGTGAAAACATTAAATGAAAATTTGTGCTATTATTCAAATCCATGTCTAGTGTGACAGTTTAATTGTGATTAGTAGAAAAAACAATTTTTTTTTCTCTGTTCAGGTTTGTGGCAACAAAAGCAGATTAGTGACTAAACTAAAAAGGCTCATTTGTTGTTCAAAGTATGACTAATTTAAAGTTCACTTAAATACAAAAGAAACAAGATTCTATTTGTATTACAAATTAATTAGAAAATGTTCCCTTTCAAAAATGGGAATTTTATGTTTCATTAATTTTTGTATTTTTTCAGATGGTGACTGCATGATTATTCATGTAGAATGTCTCATCAAAAATACAGCTTAAAGGTAAAGAAAATAAAATTATTAAACAGTTTTTTGTTTTTATTTATTTATTTTGTTTGTTTGTTTGTTTGTTTGCACATTTTGACTGCATTTTAGTCATTGGCCATAGAAGAAACTCAGACATCCAATAGGATCCTTTAAGTCTGAAAAGACCAAGCTTCCATGTCAGCTGGTTACAATTGAAGTTTGAAGTCCAACCACCTCCATGTTAAGAAATAAAACATTGCCCTTTATACATAAAATTTTATAAATACACTTATTTTTATTCAGGCCTTGGCTTTTCTTTTTTAATTTAGTTCTCACCCTGCCACCATGTTCAAATACTCCTTTTCTAATATCCACAGTTGTAATTCTTTACAGTATTTCATGCTTAATTAAAAGGTCATTTAGCAGGAGGTGGAGTTTCCTTTTCACCAATAGAAGATGGTGGAGCTCAATAATGTATGTAAGGTTTGATTGTTTTAGCTGGTCAAAAAGTGCAAAAATATATGTCAAGTAGTTTTTAATTAAAAATCAAAATTAAAATCTTGGTTTGTACTCGCTGATTAGGTGAGAGTACGTGTGATGATTGGGCCAGGCTAACTCATTAAATGTTGAGGGGAAATTTAGGAAAAACTCCCTCTTTAGGAGTGATTTAAATGAAAGTATCATATAACCAGACACTGCCTCTGTGAAGCAGAAAGTATTAGTGTTACTCTTCTATCCACCAGACTCTCACACCTGCAGGCCAGTAGAGCTCAGACCCACCCTCTGAACCACCATATTTGACTAAGACCAACTTGTCAGCAGTGTGTATCCCTGCAGCTCAGGATATTAGAGCAATTACTTTCATACGGCACCCCCTAGCAGAACAGGGGTCATCGGAGCCCAATTCGTCTGTGAGACGCAGTCAAACAGACCTAACAACGCCAACACTGACTTGTTGGGAAACAAAGAGTCTGTCATAATTAGCAGTGACATTTGCTGACAGAGGGGCCAAGCAGGCCTGGCCTCCACTGTGATGTTTTAGCATGAAGGAAGAGAGAGAAAGATGTGTTTGATAGAAAGGGGTCTTTCACCACCCTCTAAAATGGATGTTGCTGCCTAAGGGGCCAATGTGCCAATCAGCAAGTTTCCGAACCAAATCATTTGCATCATAAACAGTCTCTCGTGGTGTGCTCTGAATTAATTTGTTGTTCAGTTTCCACTGGAATGAATAAAAGCTTAACTCAAATATAATTAAAATCAGGGAGTCAAATCATCAACATGGACATTTCTAGAACAGCTGAGATGCCCTGTTATACACCACCATTTATTTAAAAAGAGAGAGAATGAATAAATTAACTTACCATAGGGAAAAGTTTACTTCTCTTTTACCTTCTCTGATATTGTCAGCAATAATTAAACGCAACGATTCAGGATCTGCTGCATCTGGCAATTCCTGTAACAGTTATCAATAGTTGTGGTGCGCACTAATTATCAACCCCTGAGGATCAGGGATGATAATGCAGCTTCATTTATTTCTGGTTCAAAGCCTTTTATTGCTCTCCAGCCTTTAAAATAAACTACATCTCCATGAGTGGATCATAGGACAAATATAAAGGCAGCTGATGGGTGTGACTGAAAAATTATATTCACAATATTAGTCTGAGCACTGGGATTGAGATAAGGGTCGATGTAGATGATAGCCAAAAAAACTGAGGAAATAAAAATTGATATTCTTATTTATTACAATTTGTGTTCCAAATGACTGCATGTGAATAAAGATGAACAGGCTTCCATGAAAAGCACATCTGGTGTCCATCAGGCACTTTTTTTTCTTGAGGTCAGGATACACAGGATATTTAATAGTTCCACCAAGGAATCCAGATGACAAGGTAATGTCTTGGACTGAGACAAAGCCTCATAAAATTACTTATATTATGCTTGTCTCTTGAGATCCTGAAGAAAAATGACAAAAATTATTATTAGGAGCATAAAACATTACATAGTTAAAGTCCAGATGATTCACTTCCTTACACAAGTTTCTCATGTATTTGATGGGGTAAAAGACATATTCCTGTTTTCAGTCATGTTTGCCTGAAGGTAGACGTGTAACATGTATCACACTAAGTACATAGGCGCCTCACATGAGTCGTGTCTAAGCAGCAGTAAAACAAAACATATCTTCCTTCATGTCAGAGTCACATCCTCCAGAAAAGTTACAATGAAAGCAGACGTATGATTTTCAAAGATAAATGAGGCAAAGCACTTTTGATTTGTTCTTTAGCTAAGTCAGTTCAACATTCCAGCTCTGTCTTTTCTGCTTTGTTCTCTGCCTCATACAGGACACGGGACCTCCTGTCTCTGGTGAAGTGAGAACAAAAGCAGCTCACTAATGGTTAGACACACCACCTCATGCCTCAAAGTAAAAGAAGAAGAGTGGAGCGTGAAAGAAATAAGAAGGATGTATTTTTGTTGCTTTTTTTAAACAAACACCAACTGCCTTTTATGGGAAACAAAAAAAAAGCAATTACATGGGGGAATTGTACAATTACTTTTTCAACTGTAGTCAATATTGGTGGTTACAGTCAACAACGGCACATCCTACAGAGGTAGCTGCTGAGAGTGCATGACATCAAATTTTTGTAATAAATATCAATGCATTTTTGGAAAGATAACATTAATTAAAAATTGCCAAAAAAAAAAAACCTATTCACGCTGCCGAGATGAACAGTTGTTGAGATATTTGCATGTGAAATAACAGGAAGTGATGTCAAAGGGGAATGTCTGCATGTAAACAGAGCTTTGCTACAACCACCAACAACACAAACAGAAGAAAAAAACAAGTTTCTTCAGATTATTTTAAATCACTATCAGAGAGAGATACAGAGAAGTCAGAATTTAAATATTGTTTCAATAAAAAAAGACTATGGACTTTCCTTTCTTTAAGAGTTCCCCTTTGATGTCACTTCCTGTTACACTTTACCTGAGCCAAGTTTAAGGGGAAATATGCCAGTTATGTAACAAAATAGGTAAAATCATGTGTGTTATGCCACGTTTCCTAAATATAAAGCTGGTTTCTTTTTACTTTTTGTATTTGAAATATGCATGTCACAGGAACTTTAAAGCATCAGCATTATTTTCTCATTGCTCCATCTTGTAACTCATTTATTTCTTACTTTTTGTAGCATTGTTTTGTCAGTTGTAATTTTCTTAAAATATAATATGCTTTAAAAACTTTAACCCAGAGTAACAGGAAGCAGTGTAAAGTGGTGTAAGAGCTCTACTTCAGCAGTGAACTATGAAGTTGTTACTAATCTGTAACATCACCCTGACTTGGATTTTTTATTTTTTTTTGCTCAAGTCCCAGCTTGAACTTCTTAAAAAAGTAAAAGTTAGCTTATTTATTACAGCAAAATTGAGAACTGGCATAAAGTTTTCTGTGATGATCATGTGGGGTTTGGAATGAATAAATAAGCTGACTAAAGTGATACAAAATCAAAAACTCATTCAAGTGGGGAGACTGGCTGGGATATGACTTTCTACAGCCTCTGTACATGTCTCACATTTTATGCAAACAACTCTTTGAACTTTTTTTTGGAAGAATTTTGACATTTGTCACAAATTATAATAAAACACAACTGTCAACCAGTTAGCATTTTTTTTCAACAAAAAATAACAATGGAATCAGTTGGAGATTTTCCTCTGGTAGCTTTGACTTTCCAGTAATTATTGTGTAGCTTTTCGTTTCACAAGTGTGTGCCCTACAGGAGTGTTTAAGTGTGTGTTACTGTAGTATGCATGTGGGTATTTTCTCTTGAAGTGTCTACAACAGCTCAGCAGCACTAACAAGATAAAGGGGCTGAGAAAATAGAGACAGACAGAGAATGAGGCAATATATATGGAAGAAATGATTCTGAGACAACAGATCCCCTTTGATGGTCTCAGATCATAAATTAAACATATGCATCTTAATAACACTGCATGGGAACAAGAACACCATCCTGAGCGCGATCTCTGAGGCTTTCTTAAGTCACGGTGAATCACATGCCTGCCTCCTACAAGGACAGAATGCATGATTACGCCAACAAGGGCTGCGTCCACATAACAGGGTGATGGGTGAGTAACAGAGGACAGATTTAAGAGGTCATTGTTCTGGCAAGCCAGCAAACCTGGCCTAAAGGTTGAACAAAAGACAGAGAGAAAAATACTGAGTTTCAAGGTAGTATGTTGTTTAAATTCTTAAAAAGTGCCGTAAATCCAATGTGCTTTACAAACCAAAATCACAGTGCCACAGTTTTTTTTCCACCAAACCTCCCCTAACCATGATTTTATATTAAAATAAACATTTTTGTTTTTGCTGTTTCTTTTTTGTTAAAAGTTTTATTGTTGCTGCCGTCAGTGTTTGCTCTCTTTCTCTGTTTGAGTCACCACCCAGTGTGTGTGGGTGTATGTGCGTGTGTGTGCGTGCGCACCTGTTGGAGTAGATGTGCACATCAGAGTCATGTAGTGTTTGTGTGCACACACTGCAGACGGCGCAAAAGCTGCAGGAGCAAACAGAGCGAGGCACTCCGCTCAGTGGAGCCAGAGGCAAACCATTAATTAAGCAAAGAGTCTGAAATTGACCCAGCTGGTGGTACAACTTTAACACATGAAAAACTCAGTCTGCACCCAAACACACAGACATTTACCTCTGCAGGCAGCCTTAAAAAATGCACTTACATTAACAAAAAAAAAAAAAAGCAAGCACTGAGTCATTGGTATTTACTGAACAAGGAAACATTCATTGAGATTAAAAATCCCATGCATTGTCTGACATTCTGCCTGTGTGTGTATATGTGTCAGAGTGGTTTAGTTGTCACACCACACCCTTTTCCTAACCTAACCCTAAACCTGCCTTTAAAGTATACATTTAAAGCTGCAGAGACAGGTCAGCATGCAAGCTAACGATTGGTTAGGAAAAAGTGAGGAGGCTTTTATGGCTTGGCTGTGGGGCTTCCAGAACGACACTGGGGCTTTGGTTTATCTCTAACTTCACATCTTTGTCCCATTCGTCATGTCCAGGACCGATAGGGAAAAGCTTTACTTAAATGAGAAGGGATGCCTTGACATATTTTCTGCATCCACGTCACTTCTTCTATATTTTGGGGTTTTAAACTCAGCTTTGCACACACAAACGTGGAGTCATAATGAAGGTAAAAAAATGTTAAATCAGGTTGTTTAGATTGGCTGTCTCAGAGTAAATCCTCAGTTCTGGACCCTATGGAGTGAGGTCATTGAAGAGCAGTCAATATGGATTAAGGCAAATTGCTGGGTTGTCGAGGAGAGGAGAGTGGCTGCAGAACTGTAGCCAGATCTATACGGATTCATTGAACAATAGCATCCGTGAGACAAAAAAACCCACACTTAATATGAATTCTGCATCCACATGGAAAAATAGGCATTACCACCTAATCACAGTCAGACCTTGAGCCCGTCACTTCCACACCCTGATGGTCCAGAAACCTGAATAGAGCACACCCAAAACAAAAAAGCACATTTTTCTGCATCATATCTCTGTGGAGTCATCATTTCTTCCTCCCTCTCTCCCTCTCTCTCTCCCTCTCTCTCTCTCTCTCTCTCTCTCTCACACACACACACACACACTCAAAGACATAAACACTCAGTATCCTTCTGTTTCCCATTATGTGGGCATCGTGAGATATTTTTCTGCTGACATTTCCAAAGATCTGTCACTCTTAACTCTTTCAACTGTCTCTCCGGAATGTGAGGCAACTGTGAAAAATTGTGCCCTTGCTGTCTTTCCTTCACACATTAACAAAGCTCCATAATGGTAATTACTCTTCACATCATGAATAGGACTTGTGCAGCCAGTCAATGGCCAGCAGATGTGGTCTGATAATCCTGCAATTCAGGGATGAAGATCATTTTAACGTTGCCTTGAATCTACAATCACCGTCCCTTTGAAGATCTTTGTGTCCGTTTTCACCCTCCTGTTGTGTCATTTTCAGAACCAATGACGGGATTAGTTACGTCTTCTACAAAGTATATTCAGTATACGCATTTAGTTTTTATGTGCATGTTTGATTAAGGAATTGATTCCTCTTTTACTTGGAAAATGAGAACAATTTATTCACACAAACTTGCAGTTTCTATAGGAAAAGTATAAAAACTTTGTCTGCTAACTTTGCATATTTGTTTAAGTATCTCAGAGTTCTGATCTCGCTTGTTTGTTTTGGCCAGTGTCACTACGTACTATGACTCCCTTATGTTTCCTGTTATCGTTGCAGTTTTCCCATCTTTCTCATGCAAATTTAACCCACAGAACCTTCAGGTTGCATTCACACAGGGTTAGAAGATCAGATGTTTTCCCACTCTGACCCATACTTTTTCACGTTTGTCCATGATCAAAAAAAGAATTTGGATTCTAGTAGACAAAATTTAGAAAAATACATGTTTTTAATTAAATGGATAGTTAAATTCCTGAAAGTTTTACATGCAAAAGCCAAATTTAAATCATTCATGGTGGACAGATTGTCCTTCAGATAAAGAGGAAAGATCAAATTATTCTCAGTGAATCTTAACCTTAAAGATCACAATCCAGACTGGTCCTCAGTCAACAGGGAACGGACTTTGGGCCACAATCTCCAGAAAGGACCATGTGCTCCACAGAGTAATGGCCATTACCCATCAAACACCAGGCAGCTCTGGGCTGCCCATCACAAATGAAACCATCTGTTTCTTCCATCTGCATTCATTTCGTTTATTAACTTAGAGCCAAAAACCCTCCTTCTATCCTCTCCCAGATCCACCACAACATTATGCTGTCTTTTTATTTAAATACAAGTTAAGAGATGGTTTTAGTGTGTGGTCATTTATGAAATAAATTCTTGGTGTCAGGTGTGTGTGACTGTGAGTGTGTGCGGTTTAACATCTTTCAACATCTTAATAAAAATGGAGATTGCATCGCATCCCAACTTATTAATCAGCCATCCCTGTTGGATCACTCAGCACGGTCGCATGTGAATGTGAGTATCTCCATATATTAAACTTCATAAAGCACATTTTCTTATCTGATTAGGTGATTAACATCTGTTTAAAACTGGGAGTTTTCTTAGATGCTTCCAGTTCATTAAAATGGGGATGTTTAGAAAACTGCTGTGTCTTTGCCTGCTTCAGATTTCCTCCATAAAGTTTCATATTTACTGTTTATTTTAAATCTGAATACAAATCAAATGAAGCTGGGGGGTTTTCAGTTTCTTCACTCATGAGTCGTTCTGATGGGACGAGCTCAGTCTTGACAAACTACCAACGTTCTCATCCTTGATTCGTTGAATGCTTCAGATGCCAACACCAGTAATATTCACAGACACACTGTGATGAAGATTTAGTGGTGCTGCAGACCCACGACACACTTAAGATTAATCTTTTAAGTCTCATTAGATTCACTTGAAATATATCCATACACACACACACACACACAAACCCACACACACACACACACACACACATATATATATATATATATATATATATATATATTCTGTTTTGATTAGGTGTGGGAGATTTGCGGTCATCTTGATGAAATACTTCAGCTCCTGCAAGAGGATCTGGATTTTCATATTCTAATTAGATTATGTTGGAAGATATTAGCTTAAATGAGGGTTTGATGATGGTCGGGTTCATTGTTGAAAATGTTCATAAACAGCAGCGATGAATTCAACTGAATCATGCAGTAAAAACATTTTTGAATAAGGTGACTAATTTTGACTAAAATTTAAAAGTACACAATAAAAATGTTCAATAAAACAAGAAGATAATCTGAGAAAATCAGTAAAGTGGGAAAAAAATCAAAGAATATTAAATCAACAAAAATCAGGAAAAAACAAAGTAACAAGCACTTCAAACAAATTAGGAAAAGACTGAAGACTATTTTAAAATATTTTCTAAATTACTAATTTCCATTTTCACCAAGTTAACTTTTATCCCTGATTTTACTATCTCTCCTCTCCACACAGTTCTTTTTATTTTCTTCCTAACTTTCTTATCTTTTTCAGCATCCCACATCTTTTTCAGGATAAAGATTTATGCTTTTTCTTTTATTCCCCCCAAAGAGTCATTTACTGTCAGTATCGTATTTGTCCCGAGAGTATAGGGCCTTCTGTATATTTTATGTCTTCATATGTATTTATTATTCTAAAAGAAAATTTGCCACAAGCATTCGAAATGACTCAAAAAGTTGAAACTCGCTGGTCGAAATACCAGGATGAATCATAAATAACTCAATGAATGTGTGTGTTCGGAGTAAAAGTTTGCAGATACACAGACCGGCGCTGGAAAGCATTAGATGCGAGGAGTTTTACGGCCTTGGCGAGTGACTGGGGGAGTGTTTTATGAAAGTTAACGAGAGGAGGCCTCGCCCCTTTCAGTGGCAATGCCCGAGCTTAAGTGCTTGTTACCCCATTACTCGGAAGAAGTGTAAATCTGCCTCCATTTTTTTTCTGTCTTTTTTTTCATTTCTGCTATGAAAACAGAACAGAGAAAATAAAATGTAACTCCCACGATGCAGAGCGAAGAGCTCTAAAATATCACAAAACACGTGTTTTGCTTATTAACCACATAAACACACACAAACGGCTTCTCTGACCTCCTTCTGTCAAACTTAACATGTAATAGTCGCCATCCAATTTGTGAGTGTGGGATGAGATGAAATAAAAAGGAGTCAAGCCCTGAGATTTTATAAACTGGTTGTAAAACTGACCCTGTATAAGTCCAAACTGGATGTGCTATCAGCCTTTTTATCAGACTTTACAAGTCGTGTGAGTTCTCACCGCTCCTGTGTAGCTCTGGGAAAGAAAGACGTTGAGGCTGTGAGGGGTGGTGCAAGAGGAGAAACCAATAAGGCAGAAAATTAGATCATAAAAAATGATAAGGGACAAAGAGCAATGTGTCTCTTGCCATTGATGCATATTGCTTTTTCCCATTAATCCCGGCATATTAACTTGTTGATGAATAACGACAGAGGTGGGAGGATTTTACATTTTAGACACTTCAGGCTCTTTATCAGTCATCTCAAACAAAATTTTGACTGAAGTAACTTTGAAGTGTCCTAAAATGAAGCTACAGCTTCAATATTTAGAGGAAGAGTTTGTGACTTGAAATACTTCAGGCATAGCAGTTTTGATCCAAAACGTATAAAATGTTAATATTCTAGCAGTTCTAACAACAGCACGATGCTACTGCAGCTTCTCTATGTTTTCACGTGGTTTAATAGCTTCTGCTAAAGGTAGAAATTAGGAAAAACCTAAAAAGACTACTGAAACTGCTTACATTATTTTTTTTAATTGAGTGAGAACCGTTGTAGAGGCAATAAAAACAAATTGTCTTGCATTCATTGGTCCCATAAAAGCCGATTTTTGATCCATTTTAAAATTAAAGAGGTTCTTGTGAAGAGTGTAAACTACTGCTCAGAAAACACATAAAGGATAAACCCAAAGCATTGCTCAGATTTATGTTTTATATTGTCACAGGATGCATTAATAACATTAAAACACTAAGTCTGATTAACACATAAAATGTCCCCGAACATGGTTTTATGTTTATAGTTTTAAGTTATAACCTTGAAAATGACATTGTGATCAACATTCAGGTATCTCACATGATGTTTTTGTGGAATCAGTGTTGTAGTACTCAACACCGGCCTAGACCACTTTTTCGTGGTCTCAGTCTTGTCTCCTGGACACTGAGGACTCTGGATTTTATTTCAAGACCAGTCAGGACCACAGTTGTGAAAATATCACTAAACTGCCAAAATATTGTCCAGTTTCTTTGGTAACAGCCTTGCTTCCATTGGATGTAAAGTGTACAGATTTATCACTAATGTCTATTTGTTTGAAAGGAAGCAGTGATGTTAGCAAAGCTAGCTAACGTTAGCAATCTGCTTCTGTACCAAATTTTTTTACCCCGCCGTAGACAAAGACATTTAGTCAATATACATATTAAATTAGCTACCTGTGTACAGTATACTGTATGTTTTAGGGCACTAGTTTCTGTTTTTATTTCCAGTCTTGGTCTTGACTCAGTCTCGCCCTCCCTTGGTTTTGATCTCAACTTGGTCCAGCCCCTAAAAGTCTTGTTCTTGTCTCAGTCTCAATATACTCTGGTCTTGGTCTTAACTTGTTCTCAGGTTAGGTGGTCTTGACTACAACACTACTCGGGCTGTATGTTCAGAATGTCTGTCAGTCAAGCTGTTGAAACCAAAGTGGTTCAAATCCACTTTGGTCTTCTTGGCCCTACTCAGACTAGCCATTAGCTCATTACTTCAGTTAGAAATAAACCCTGTTTCACCAAACTGAGGTTGTTCAAAGAGTTTTCAACAGTAGGTAAGATAGTATTTGTCCATAATCTTTCAACAGAACCCCACTTCATAAAATCTGAAGTATTGCTTAAAATTTTTTATTGCTACAAGTTTAGGGGAACTCCAGTTGACGAATTGGCAGACTAGTCAAAGACCTTTCATCACCCTCTCAGTCAGCATCCAAACAATCAATCTGAGACTGCCTGCTCCACAGGAAACTTCTTTCTCACACTTTCTTTCCTTCACTCAATTTCTGTGTTTGTACTTTAGAGTTATCCCGTGTTTTAACGTGGATGCAGACATATTACTGTATCAACCACGCACAT
The DNA here is from genome assembly GCA_031762555.1 of Cynodonichthys magdalenae. Lineage (NCBI taxonomy): Eukaryota > Metazoa > Chordata > Actinopteri > Cyprinodontiformes > Rivulidae > Cynodonichthys > Cynodonichthys magdalenae. The sequence goes on along the minus strand of JARVJO010000394.1, from coordinate 7,635,169 downwards.
AAAACTGCAGCTGTAAGAGTACAATAGGGAGATAAGGTCAGATCAAAAAGAATTTTTCCATTTAGTGAGAAACATATCAGATGAACATTTTAGTTCACTGTTTTCGTGATTCTGCTGCAACTGCGAGCAAAGTAAAGGGCAAGAAAGGAGAACGCAATGGAATAATAAAAGAAAGAAAGAGAAACCCTGGCAGGATGAGATGGAAAAATATGAGATGAGAAAGTCAAAAGGCTACCCTGATGAAACAAAACCATAAAAAAAAGAGGGAGGGTGAGGTTTGAAGCCAGATAATATCAGCTATGTGTACATTGGAGACGGGCAAAGAGAAATTATAAAGAAATGGAGAGAAGAAGGCAAGCAGAGGAGTGGGAAGTGCAGGACTCAGTAGGGTGGAGTATAAATACAGCCGGGATTATAAAGTCACTCTGTTCTGCTTTCTGCTCCCCATCTCTAGTGACAGAACACAGAAAGAGGCTTACTACTGAGTTATGCATTGCAAACAGGCTGTGTGTGTATGTGTGTGTATGTATGCCATTAATTACAAAACTGAGTGATTCAGTTACAGCCTGCCTTGTCTTCAGTGATGTGTCCCAGACCATAGACCTCATGCAGTATGCTCATACTGTCTTAATGCTAATTATAGCTCATTTTTCTCTCTGTTTTACATGAATGCACACAGGAACACACAAACCTGTGCATGTGCACTTACTCTGATCCACCTCAGTCAGTAAACACAGCATGGCCAGCATCCAGGATTTGATTTCACTTACCAAAATAAATGATAAAACACCACAGCAGTCAATAACAAGCTATTGAGGCTCTATTTCATATCAGTAAGTTGGTAGCTGTCTGAAATGTCTGGATGAATGAGTCTCCATCAGACCTTTTAAATACTCACCAGCCGAGCTGAACGACGTTGTAACAAATCCGCGCCTTACCCAAGATGCCACTCAGGTTTATTGAGAAGATATTGATTTTGTGCCACAGCAGAAGAAATATCACAGCCTTACAGTAAATATCATAACTATGTTTTTAGACCAGGACCAAATGGCAATAAATATATTTTGGATTTTAAATAAGCTGATGTAGGTTGCTGAGTGCGCCCAGAAGAGCCCAGCCAAGCCGTGATCAAATATTTGATTTGTTTAAAAGCATGTTATTACATCTCAGTGAAATGCACATTCTTAGGTAAGCCATATTAAACACGATTCATGAGTCAGCAAAACAATGAACAAAGACAAACAGGTTTTATTGCTCTGATGTGGTTGGCAGGTTGGATTTAGTCATGTGTCCTTTAAGGATAATAACATATTTGTTAAGCAATAGTCTCAACTTTTGTTTTGTATAAATGAAGAATGCACGTTGGACTGTTATGGTACATCCAGGAAACTTGTCACCAACTTGCACAGATTAAAATAAAATAAACTTAATTGAAAAAATGTTTCATTTTGAAAGCAAGACCGGTTTTATTTTGCTCCCAGGATGAAATTTTCTGGAAAATTGTCATATATCTTTACTAACTGAGCTTTTTCATTAAGAAATTATCCAAAAGATCTTATTTTGGTGGCAGTTTTGTTTGTTTGTTTGTTCATTAATAACACACTAATTATGCTGGGTGTAAAAAAACTGGTAACTAAGAAGAGTGAAAATGTTTTATGACTAATACCTCTAACTCTAGCACTGATAGGCATCAATATTGAGTTATATTTTGTTTGTTAATAACAGCTAATAGCTCTAATAGATCTAAGTGCTAACACATGTCTAGAGTGCTCACAGTAAGTTTTTATAAAGTTTGATCAAAACAGCTGTAATTCCATCCCTTCTTTGTTTAAGTTTTCAGTTTCATAACTCAATGTGAGAGGTGGTGGAGGAAAGGCCTTTTTTCATAGAATGCTGGGCCTGTTTTAACATTTAAGGTTAGTCATTTTTGGAATGAAATTAGTTGTTGGTTTGTATTCTCACATATGTCATTACACTTATTCTGACAGACACAGAAACAAAAGTCTGATGGAGAGGCTGCACAGTGGCGAACAACTGTCATCTAACAGCATAAATATCTCAAGCACAAATCCTTGTGTGTTCTCTGGCAACCTGTCTGGGACTTATCCCAACTCTTCTATCAACTGTTAGGATAGGCTCCAGCCCCCCCACTCATCCCAACCTGCATCCCTAAACAAAATTAAGCAGGTACATAAAAAGAAGTCAAAGCACACTTTGGCTGACTGACATTAGTATGCTTGAACAGAAAAAACTCCATCCCATGCAATGATGAAACATCTGCCTGATCACCATCCAGGCTGTGAAATAAAATTAGTTCAATGCTAAAAATGATGGGTTGTGAAAGCAGCTTAGGTCCACAAGCTATTTATTCTTATAATGTTGACAGAATATTAATCTCTGTACCTTTTCTTCAGGTTAAGTTTTGAATCTCACAGTTGAGAGCACCCTCACCTCTCAAGAGTCAAGGATTAATGTTCCGCTCACCTCTCCTCTTTTATGTCTATTATGATGATGCTCCTGGTCAATCGCCCATACTATCAATAATGGGGCTGCCTAATCAAAGAGAGTGCATTGACAGTCCTAATTTCTCTGGCCAATAAAAGTATAATTGATTGGCATAAGTGGCATTACATCCTGACCCATCTGTCTATCTTGGATACAAGCTGGGTGTCAAAGGAAGATTGATTTATACTGCAGGCTTCTTGAAACCCAGGACTGTGCAGGAGCTCTTCCGTCTGAGTATAATCAGGACCTAAATGTTCTTTGTTACAACCTTCTGTTGAGCTGGTGATCTCTGAAGCTCAACCACAGTCCAAACATCTGACCCCTGATCTAAGGACAGTTCAAACAATTATGAATAACATTCATAACACTGATGTAGCCTCACTGCTGTAACCTTTTACTGACTGACCTCTAAAGGCCCAGGAGGTACACAGACATCCACATAAGGGTGGCACCACAATTAAAATTTACTCATTTCAGCTTCTTTTTGAGTAAAATATACACCTCTCATAGACAGAACTGCATAAAAATTCATACAGGGAATATTCAAAATGCAGCAAATACAGTGAAGTCAATAAATTTAGATTATTAGTACCCTGTGGACCCTTTGGCCAGACCACTGTGCACCAATCATAAACTGGAGTTTTGCCCAGCTTGAGTCAAAATGTTAGAAAATGTCATCCAAAAGCAATCCTATTTCTAGTTGCCCTATAGCTTTTAGCTTATTGTCCAAATATTTCATAGGTTTTAAGGGTCGGAGATTCATATGTTAAAAGTAAAACTTTTTCCAACTGCTAATACAGTAAAATAATGGGTTGTTTTTGAGGAGAAAACAAGAAAGATCCACTAACGAAAGCATGATTTAATATTGTATTATTATGTGCAAAGGTCTAAAGTTTGTTGACTGTAAAACAATGCTGAAAATGTTGCTGAGAAAAAAATGTTATAAAAGCATTCACTGCATGAAGAGGCATCACCTGAAAACTGCCCTTCAGTTTGCACTTTTCTACCAAAATATGCTATCATGATGACGTACTGGATTAAAAAAAATAAATAAATAAAAAAGTCAAAATCTAAAGAAAATCATTATTAATTTTACAAGAAAGTCTGCAAATTGTTGTTGAAGATCACTAATGAAGGCTATAATAAAGTCTCTTTGGAAACTATTACTACTACTACTTTCCAACTACAGATAAACTTTTACCCAACTATCAATAGAATCTAAAAGACACATTAAAATGACAACAAAATGTCAGCGACAAGGATTTGCTCATGGACACAAAAAGGTAGTAGACTTGATACATTAGTGTTAAAATAAAAAAATAAAATAAAAAATATAATAAGGGTTAGAAAACCCACCAGAAACCTTAGAGGTTGAGTCACCCACTAAATCCTAAACTAACCCTCAGAAACTATAGTTTCCACACTGCCTGAAAAGCATTTCTTTAACTCTTTTTCTCTTTTTGTTCTCACAGCTCTGTGAGTGGATGACAGCATATTATAAGTGCAAGATTTTACTTTCCAACAGTCTTTTCAGGTGAGAGCTGTAAGCTCTCTTCTCCTTCAGCGGTGTTCTTTTGAGTTTCACATTGAAACATTGTCATTTCAACGCCCCAGAATGAACCATTTCATCTCCTTGTCAGTCACACCTATTGTTTGTACTCATTCTGCTGTGTTTTACTCAGCATATGGCAAGGTCCGCAGCATTCTTTCTTTCAAAGGAAAAGGAAAATATAAATAGATTTCCTTTCATTCTTTTGCAGAAATTATAATTCACAACATTTCAATCACTGAATTTTAGGTTTGTGAGCAATGAAGTGGCAATGTTTATTCAACTGCCTTTCCATTGTATTTATTATAAGCCCTGTGTGAACAGTGCATGTATTAAAAATGTCAATCAGATCAAGAATCTTATTCACACACACACACACACACACCCACCCTCCACACACACATACATGCACCACATCTTATGGGACCGCTGCAAGCAGTAGATATTGTGTCCATATCCAGTATTCATGACTCAACACTGATGTTTGTTCCTCCTATTTTTTTTCTTGTTTCCTCAGTAAAGAAAGAAAATGTGCGTGAGGAGAATTTGACAATAGCTCTCACCTCCAGTCTCACTTTTTATGCTGCTCGTGGCATTATGTAAATCAGATGTGAAAATCAAACTTTACATTTTAAGATGTTTGCAAACATGTGACCACTTGAGAAGCAAAAAAATAAAACAAAATCGTTTCACGTATACGATTGATTGACTCTTAATTCAATTCAAGATGGCTGCCACAGAAAAATAACTTAGACAGCAATCAGTGTTATAGATATTTTGCTATATATTAGTGTGGTAGTAGCTGAGAGTCATTTACACCACATTTTCCAACTGTTACACATTAATATTATTTTTAAATAAACTTGGTTTGTCTGTTAGCAAAAAAAATCATGAAGCACTGAATAGATTTTAATTAACCTTTCAAGAAAGAATTATACATCAAACATCTACAACTGATTAACTTTTCAAGTCAATCCAATTCAAGATGTCTACCATAGCTAAACAACAGCCAAAACAAAAATGCCTATAAATCAGTCAATTTAACAGATACTAGGCTAATATTGTATCTGGTAGTAGCTGAGAGTAATACACAACCCATGCTCTGATCTGGGCATTGTGCAATATCTCATGCTTTTATTAAGGATGAGCAAAACACTGTAGTTTATCCACATATGATGCAATATGAGTCCTTTAAGGAACAGTAAGCCTTTAATGTTTGTTTTTTCCAGAATCATTGGACTGTGTTTTGTCTCAGCTGCTTGATAAGTAAAAGTGCAAACTCACTGTCTGGATGTGTGTTCATGCATGTTTATGTGTCCAGCATCACAGGCATGCCTCCACAGGGAAATCGCTTCAATCCCTCACTGTCTGCTTGGACACGGTGTATCTGTGTTTGGACTGTCGCTCCCAGTCAGCTCTCTGTGCCCTGATGCACTCGTCATGCAGCGTTAGTTTACCTCTCGTCTCCTCCCCTGCTGCTGTCTCTCCTTCTATCATCCTTTCCTCCGTTTTTTTCTTTTTTTTCCCCCACTCTTTCTGTCCCACAGCAGCCAGACACACATAGGTATACAGGCACCGGAGCATTCAGCCGCGCATTCACATTCAAGTGCTCCAACATGTATTTCTCATTCCCTTGCACTTGGGGAGGAATGGCAATTTTTCAGACCAGTTTGAAGTGATTTGAAGTCATGACTAAGATGGAGGACATGTCCCAAATAACACGACTAGAAATCAGGCCTGCATAAGTTAAAACACAGAGGAAGTATCTTGCATTCTTTATCATTGAAAAGCAATAGCTGTGAGGTGGAGTCCATCCTGGACAGACTGTTTATTTAACTTAAGCAACAGAAATGTGTCAAACGTACATGACCTCTTTCACGACTCATTATGTGTAGGTGGCACGCAATGTCCTGAATGTATGTGCCTGCTGGGCCTTTACTTAAATAATAATCGAAAAATAATAGTCTGGGTAGTTTAAAACCTCATAACAGTTTTTAATCAGTAAAATAAGATGGTGGCAGTGAATAGGAACAAATAAACTGAACTAATAGATTCTGGTTCAGTTCCTGAAAGGAGTTAACAACTGTCTGATATTGTATTTTGGTGCAGAGGTTTGTATACTTTTCAGCTTTAGAACTACAAAATTTACTGGTTTACTGGTTAAATACTGGCATTACTGATAAGTAATAATAATTTTTTCAAGAATTTTTTAAGACCCTTATTGTTTCATCTCAAAGAATTGCTGCTTTAAAATGTCCCTGCTTTCCTTACATTAGCAGTTTGGGATGTTTTGCCACAATTTTTTCTCTGTTTCTGTTTAGGTGAAAAGAAAAATATGTACTGGGTTAGGTTTAGCCACCCAAAAAGGTTTTAGTTTGGTTTTGGAAGATATTATGTTTTAACAGCTGGAAACTAAAAATAAGAGCAGAACTTTTTAACAGCAGGACTTTCTCAACTGCAAGTGAAAATAAATTTCCATGATACTGACATCTAATGTAAACAAACTGCTTTGCTGCCATAAATAAAAACTTGTGTTCTTTAACCTGTTGTAGCAGGAATGGGTGATTTTGTTTTAACAACTCCTGAGCTCTGCTAGATTCCAGTGAAGAATGGTTATTGACAAATAAAAATTAAATTTGGGCAGCTATTGTCTGCATCGCTGTAATTAAGTGATAATCTTCAGAGAAACTCTTTCTTGTCTTTTGTTCCCATAAAAGTAAAATGACAAAAGCTGCAAAACCATAACTTTGTAAAAGTACAAATCAGTCTGGAGCCTCGAACACACATTCAAATTAAAACATCAAGTTTAGGCAACTGTGCAGAACATTTCAAATGAAAACTAGACACCAAATCTTGTGAGTCGAAACAATTTGTTCTGAAAATGCTTCTACAGACTACACTTCTGTATTTTCCCAAAACTCTCCTTTATATTTCTTGCACAAGCTAATTTTGAGATGAAATTAAGACATCAGTATGCTCCCCTTGGAGCTTGGCACACTCGGAGGACCGTCCTCGAGTGGATTTGACAATTGTGTTACTGAGCCCGGGACGGGGGGCTGTGTTTCCAGGCAGATGTTTTGAGGAGATACCTATCAGCATGGTAATATCCTCTGAGGCATAAATGCATGAACAGATGTCTACTGGTAGGCACACTATGATGGAGCGTAAACATGGAAATTCTGAGTCAGATACACACGGAGCTCGTCTCATACATTCTGTCGTCTTCCTTTTCCTTTACAACACTTGCATTTCAACTCCTTGATATTAGTTTTTGAATACCCTTGTATTTCACTTCTTATCACCACAAGCTGTCTGACAAAACCAACACATCATTAATCTGTTTTTTCTTTTTTATGCTGAAAAGAAGTTCAAATGGAAGAAATGAGAAAAATAGATGACAAAGGAGTATTAAAGATTATAGTATGGCACAAAAAGGTCTTTAGAAAGTGCAGATTTTCTAAAATGCATGTTGTCAGTGTGAGCTTCATGAAAAATTAACTTATTGTTGCTGGGCTTTGACCAAAGAAGGCAAAAACCTAAGAGCAGTTGGTAAAATTTAAGGTTGCATTTCAATGGCCATAAAAGCAGAACAGATTTATGATGCATAGTGTCCATAAAGTGTTGTAAATCTTGGAATTTGCTTTGAAAGGAAACAGCAAAAATGCTGGGACATGATCCCATTAAAAAAATAATAATTCTTAAAAACAAACAAAAAATTCTATATAATATATTCTGTAGCAGAACAAACAGAATAGAAATCCAGTGGGATTTTTTTTTTTTGTGATTTGTTTGGATGCATGCATGTGGCCCTGTGGTGGACTCTGCCCAGGAAATAGCCTGCCCCTTACACTGTGGCTGCTGGAAATCGTCACTACTGACTCCCATGACCTGGAAAGTAAGAACCAGGTAAAGATGGATCATGGATGACTGAGAAGTTACACCAGAAACATGATCCTCTTCAAATTAGTAACTATTTTACGCACATGGAGAACATAAGTCTGTTCAAACTTCAGAGCTTAGCTTTAAGGATCATAAACACTAGCTGCTCTGCTATGATCTTGTTCCCTGTCAAAAATTCCGAAGTAAGTAGGACAGATTGAAAAGTTGCACTTCAGCTCTTTTTCCTCATTTGCAGCCTTGAAAAACAGTGGTTAACACGGAAATGGAACCAACGCAGCGTTTCATTCCACCCGTTCCCATCCTTTAGGCGGTGATTGAATTTTCCCGTTGCCTGCACAAAGCCAGTCCCCTCAGGAGCATTGGCATAAATGTCATTGAAGTCTGCCTGTTTAATCCGCTAAGGAGAAGCATGTGATAAGATGTATCATGTTTGTCATGCCCGTCGCATCAGAATCACTCAGACACTGACGCGTCTGTTCGTTCAGCAGTGGAGGGATGGGAAGTGAGAATACCCATGATACTGGTGAGGAGGCATCAGCTGACCTGTGGGAAATGAAAAAAACACCTCCCTGGGTAGTCAGGCCTGCACATAACCCCCCAGCTTCTCTTTGTGTCTCAGTTTGTTTACTGTCTGTGGGCAGGAGGGAGAGATGAGGTAGATGATCACGCTATAAATGTGAGTTTGTTGACGCTTCGTGGAAACAGAAAGCATGAGTTTGACCCCTTTAGATAACAAATTTAAAGTCCTTTTTCGCTCAGTGAATACACAAACTAGTGTAAGTCTGAGAGAATGCTGCAGACAAACACATTGTCTCCATTAGACATTCTTCTTTAAAAAAACAAAAAAAAAAGGCCCAGATAAGTTCCCCTCAAGATCAGGATGCTGATCAAACTGCTAAGGTTTATAAGATTATGTGCCAGCTCCCATGTGTATGAATGCTGGCTTCATAGATGCCATTCCTCAAGTTACACAGGAGGTCTTTGATGTGATTGATGTGATTGGATTTGATCCAGTCTTTCATCAACATCAAATAAACAGGCAAAGAATAAACTCTGAGCAACGAGCAGAGGTACAAGACACTGCAGGTACTGCTTGCTGTCTGTATCTATTTCTTATAAGCACCTGAGGGTTAAAGAGACACACAGTCCCATTCTTTGCACATTCCCAAGAGGAGTTTGTTGGAAATGTAACGCAGTCTATAATGTTAATGAGCAAAATAATTGTCTGCATTACCATAATGGGAAACATTTTAAATGAAACTGTTGTGAATACAAAGAGTTGCATTGTTTAAAACTAATTTTATTAACTTAGATTTATCTTTTCAGTTAGCTCTGTGCTAATAAAAACATGATTAACAATTTTTATGTGCTAAATAAAGCAGCCCAGTCTTTCAGGGTTTTCAGCTATACCACTAACTGTAGTAACTATTGGAGCAACCACATGCAAAGTTAATTTACTACAATATGATGAGCTGAGTACTCAGTCCAAATGCTGATTTTTTTAATAACTACAATAGTAGGTTACCTCTTCCATACACAGAAATAAATCAGTTATTGATCTTTAAAGTGTGGCAATAAGATTAATGCCAGGTTGCCCACATTAAAGTATTTGGTACGATACAGCTGCATTCTAGTACCATCATTTCTCTGAAAAGGTCATTTGATTATATGGAAACAAGAAATCAAGTGCTATAATTATTTCTTATGTAATGTTGATTTTTTTTTTATTTAAGCAAATATCATTGATGTGTAAACCTAACAAGAGGTGCTCAACCAAAATCTAACAACCCACAAATTCATTTAGCATTAAATTTGGTTGGGGGGGGGGGTTGTCCATGGTAGCCATGTGGAGCTGCCTAAATGTTTGCTCGTACAAAGCTCCACCTCTATACACAAAGCACCTCCCTGGAGGAGCTGCAAATTGGAGCTCATTCTGCAGCTGAGCCCCCGCCCCACAGAGCACACATCCCCTGAAGCATTGTTGTATGTGCTGAAGTGGGAGTGTCATAAATGGTAGGAGGGTTTTTAAAGAGACAAAGGCCAATTTTGTGGCGTTTAGATTTTGATATATACTGCGTTTCCATAACATCTGAAGGTAACATAGTTACCTGATTGTGGTATAGAACTGAACTAGGTGCCTAAAAAATACATACACCCCCCCACCCCCCTTAATAACTCTAACGTACATGGAAAAAGTGTCATAATTATTTGTCCCAGTAAAGTCAGGATCTCCTGCATGCATTTTTTTAAATTCATCTCCCACCCCCACCCTGCATGTGCACAAGCATAAAATTATCTGTGTTTTACAAGAAAATATGTCTTCATTAACAGGAACAGTCTATTAGGAAGCCACTAATTGACTTCCATATGCACTGCTTACACATGGACCCATACAGCCCACAATATTTTCGGACCTACCAGTCTGTTCGAACATTACAGTAAGAACATAAAGTGTGTCAGCACCTTGTGAATACCAGAACCCAGTATTGATCTTGTAAGATTACAGTTGTCACAAGTAATAGAGGAAGCATGTCAGGACTCAGCCAGGAAGGGATGGCTTTTCTGCCAGGCGTCACTTTCCTTCACTGGGCTACTGAGCTAAAGTGTCAGAATGAAACCTCTTACCATGCGGGTATGATCCGATGTGTCAGCTGTCACTAAGGCTGACCTGAACACGACAAAAATACCTGCCTTACACAAAACGTCTGTAAAAACACGTCTAAACGCACATTTAGGTTGACGGAGCGTGGCGTTTTTCGTTTTGTGTGTGACTCCTTAATTGTTCAGCAAACGCAAAGGAGTTGAGTTGATGACTTCAGAGTGGCCTCAATTAACCTCAGATAAGCTTTTCCTGTAATAAACTCATCTACACATTGTAGGAATTATACAAAACACACATTGTTTTCAATTTAAGCCAACTATATAAAAACTAAAGTTGTTTATCACACATTTTTTTCTATTTTCTTCACTTTGCCATGTGTTCCGCGTGCTTCCAGCTGTATTGGCTCCTGGCAACCTTGTTGTTATGACTGTTTTATTGTTCTGCATTAATACATGTTTTTTTAAAAACAGCTAACCTCCTGATCTTAAGAGAAATAAGACGGCTACATTGCACGACACAGATTCACCACTTTGTTTATTTGCCCGATGGTCCCTCATTTCTGCATTTTAACTCGAAATGGTAAGGTCTATTCGGGGGTCCTGGAGAGGAGGGTCCATCGGATAGTCGAATCTCGGATTCAGGAAGAGCAGTGTGGTTTTCGTCCTGGTCGTGGAACAGCGGACCAGCTCTACA